>JBAMBK010001691.1:0-10065 GCA_037043435.1 Drosophila suboccidentalis | reverse complement strand
GTTGTTTAAACTTAACTTACTCCAAACAGGGTATTTAAAGGGTCTTGCACTCTCGACAGCAAACTCAATACTAATGCCGATTGTTATTGTCGATGTTTTGCTAGTGACCAAGGAGCTTGGTCAACGTTGTTCGACCTGGTTGCAAAACCCGAGTATTTAAGGAGCATTTAGCTTTGACTTTGATGAGACTGCAAGTTATCATCCCGGCGCTCAATGGAGCGGTATCAATGTGAGGCAGCAGCAGCCAATCGACGCTGAAATGAAGCGAACTCAAGTGCGGCATTCGCTGACGCTGACGCTGGCGAAAGGAAAGGCGATCCAAGTAAATGGCCAAATAAGAAGAAGAAGAAGAAAAAAGTATAAGAAGACTGCAAAATTACTTATAACTAGAAAGTTGTACAAGTTTCTGCTCTTTCATATACTTTTTATTTTATTTTTTTTGTATTTTTTGCTGCTGCACATGTAAGACATTTTGAGCTATGACAGAAGAGGCAAAAGTCGTTAAAACTTTATGAAAGTCAAACAGAAGAGCGTGCAAGGACGCAAAAATAAAATAATATAGAATAGAATAATATAAAAACAAAACGGCACAGAATAAAAATACCAACAACAAGAAAAAGTTACAAGAAAAATAAAAAGAGAAAAAATAACCGAGGGCAACGAGACGTGGCGACTATCCCGGCGGATGCGCTGGTCAACTGCCATAGCTACCATCACTTTCAACTATCCGCCCTGATTATGCCAGTTTGTATACAGCTGTATTTTTCATAAATACATATACATAAATACGGTACATCTATATTTTTTTTACCAGTGTCTAGGGTCTGTTGTGCATTATTTGGTTTTTGCTTTGCATTTGCAATTTTTTACATAGCGTCATAAATGCTGCCAATGGCGGACAACCAGCGCAGTTTAACAACAATAGCAATGGCAACCCTACTCACATCCTATCTTCTCACTCTCACTCTCGCCCACACCCATTAAGGCGACGGCGTCACATGCTCCATCTTGCCATGGCAAGCGGCTGTCAAGCGCTTTTTCCGCTTGCAAAATGATTTGATGGCGGCACATCCGCTCCGAGTGGGGATCCATCGTTGTCCGGGCGAGTTGGTTCCGCGCTGTTTGCGATGTTCCTTGACGATGCCTGCTGCTTGCTGCTTGCTGCATAACATAATCTTTCATATTGTGCGCTCTCTGCCATGTCATTTTTTGCATTATGCGACAGTTTCCCCCCCAGTTTGCACCCTAGAATGAGTTAGTCCAAGTCCTAGTCCTAACCTAACCCATGCTAAAGCTAAAGCCAAAGCGAAAGCCGAGGCCCAACGTTATCAATTTGCGCACTGAAGTTTGTATTTAACTTTTGACTTTCCACTTTTCTTTTCTTGGTCGCCCAGCTCTCTGGTCACCTGCCAGGCATTTCCAAGTGCCGACCCCCATTTTAATTTTAACTGTCACAGCCGAGCGTTGAAATCATAAATTTTATTAAGCGCAACCAGGCGGCCATTTTGGAAATTGACCCGACTTCAGGCGCTGCCAGGTCACAGCTCTCAGCTCCCAGTTCTCAGTTCTATTAGCGCAGTTTAATAAAAAAGTTTGAGCGTCGCTTAAGTGGGTTGGACATGGGGTGAGAGACAGAGAGAGAGAGAGAGAGACAGAGAGTGAGAGCGGGAAGCGGTGAGAATCGAGTACTCGGAGAGACCAGATACCACTGTGGTTAAGTATCACAAGTATATGTATAAAAGTATAGGTGGGTATAAATATGTTTGGCAAACTTTTTTAATGCTCTGCCTCAGATGAAGCAGATGAATCTGGAGCAGGAAAAAGACGAGGAAAAAGGGGAGGAAGAGGCATAATTTTTATGATGTGCTTCCTTTTCAGTTTTGGCTTCGGCTTCGGTTTCGGTTTCAGCTTCTGTTTTTGGGTTTGGGTTTGGGCTCGCTCCTGCTTCTAATAAAGTCATCATAATAACTTCATCATTATTGGCGCATAAAACAAAATTTATTTCTTTCACTTTTATGCATTAAGCAAGCAAAGTACAAAGTAGAAGACAAAATAAATGCCTTTATGTGCCGCAAGTTTCAGCCCCATCTTATCAGAGGGCAACATCTACGACTGACCGAATCTTGTCGATCCTATATACATATAAATATGTACATATAATATATATAAATACATATTCTTATACCCATACTTATGTGTGGGGCATTTTTTATGGGCTTACGCATTTAATGAACTATGATGAGGGTCAGAGACAGACAGACAGACAGACAGACGGACGGACAGTCGAGCGAACGGTTCTGTTTCCCTTGGTGGCATCCAAATCGGCACCCTTTTTGATTTTATTGAACCTTTTTATTAACTTTTTCATCGCAAACGCAATTTATTGCCATATTTTCTCATCTCTCTCTGCTGATGTGCTACTCATGATTTTTCAATAATTTTTAAATAATTTTTAAATATTTCAACAGCTTTACCACAGAAATTGTAATTGTGGAGATGAAAATGAAAAATGGCAAACGTTTTATTTATGCATATTTTTAAATGAACAAAAGCACAACACACACACACATCGACATATGTAGATATGTACGTAGGTGTGGAAAATAAATTGCGAAACGAGTTGGTGTTGCAACAGCAACAACAGCAACAACAACAACAGCAACAGTAAAACCCCCAACAAGACAAACTTAACTAACTGTAAAATTTCTTATTGTGATTGCGTTTGTCATTGCGTTAGTTTACAACTCTGCACACAGGTAGCACGCCCACACACCAACACACACACACACACACACATATGTCACAGAAGTTTCCCATTGTTCGTTGCGCGAACATCTGAAAATCTAAGTTATGAAAATCTGTGCGAAAATGCTTGCAGCTTCGCAGCTAAAGCGCATTGAACTGTGCAAATTGCGAGCAATTTAATTTTTCTTTTATTTTTTTTTTGTATTTTTTTGCTGCTCACTCTACATTTTCTTTTATTCCAGAAATCAGCTGGCAGCACCGCCCTCCCTCCACTTTGCCCCGCGGGTGTGCAAAAACTTTGCGTAATACCAAAAAGTGCTCGCAGCACATTTCGAGTGCAAACTTTCTATTAGAGTTGAAGTGCCACAAACACCCATACTTGTACACACACACGCACACGCACATATACACACACTCTGTTAGTGGCAAGTAAGTAGAGTAAGTAGAAAAGTACAAGTACGTGGCTTCCCCCCTCCCTCTCCCTTTCCCTTGGGTCGAGTTGAGTTGCATTGGCCTCTCTCGCGTTATTTATGAGTTTCTTATGCTATAACGAACTGCAACTGCAACTGCAACCGCTGCCACACAAAAGCGCAGCAGCACAATGCAATGAGCCAATGCGACAATGCGTGGCAAGTCGACGCGTCCTCCACGAGTCGTCGTCCTTTGGGCAAAGTTCATGCAACTCTCTCTCTCTATCTCTTGCAACGCATTTTGCGTATTTTCGTGTAATTTGAAAAATATCTCATAAGTAGGTGCACCTCGCACTGAAGTGTGCCACAATTGGTAGTCAGTTAAAGAGACGCCTGCCACGATTGCGATCTCTTCACTTGCCACACTCATATTCTGTGGCAACTTTGCCATCCGTCTTTGCAACTAGTTTCATGTGGCACTTTAAACTCTTTTGCTTGCCACCTCCTTTTACTTGTCGCCTTCCTTCTTTCCACTCTTCTCCACTTCTTATGGTCCACCTGCCGCTTTCAATTGCACTCACACGCACCTTGCCCTTTGGATAATTGAATTCTCTTGCCACCCACACATTCAGCTAAATAAGTACAAACTTTTTTCATTATAACATCCCCTCTCCCCTCTCATTTGCCCCCTCCCTTACACTTTCGCTTTAGAGCTTTTATTATTGCACGAGTTCGCCTGCAGGACGCACCAATTTAATTGCATAATTTCAGATTTATCATTAATTCAACTAGTTTCCAGTTGGCTCCCAGTTGAAATTGTTGTTGTTTTTAGTGATATTGTTGTTGTCGTTGTTATTGTTGTTGCCACCGTGGCTCATTAATGGTGCAATACAAAGTGTTTGAAATCTCACAATGCTGGCGAACTGGGAACAAGTCAATAAAAATAAAAATAATTTTGCAAATTGCGCGCACTTAATGAGTTTCATATGTGCGCGGTTTTTTATATTTTAATTAATGCCAAAGCACACACACACACGCACAAACTCACACACACACACACTTTGCGGACATACATATGTTGAAATAAAAAATAATTATAATTCCCTAGTATTATGTGCTAGATTCAAGCAAATGCTTTTTGTACCCACTAAACTTGGTTTTACCTAACAAGTGGCTTAGGGACTTTTGGTCTAGAGCAGAAAGAAAAGTAGACTGCATTAAGTACATACAATAATATTTATGTATGAGCTTGGACTCTAATAATGCTTAATTGAAACTAAATACAGCAAACAGACGGCATTAAATGAGAGCTACTATATAAATTATAGCCCGTAATTAAAGCAAAGCTGTTGAAATAAACACTTAAATTATAAAGTGATCTTTAAAGAGCATATTTCATTTAATTTTAATATTGTTTAAGCTGCGAAATTTAATCTATTTTATATTTATTACAGTACGTATTTCAAATTGACACAGATGGAATTTCTTGAGCTGCAGAAAGGGTATTCAGGCATCAGGATCTGTTGCTCCGTTCCTGGGGGACGTTATGTGGCAAAGGTTGCAAAATCAAAACTAATTTAATCATGTTAATATAATTACAAAAATTAAGCCGTAATCATCACACACACACAATATACACAGGATGAGACAGAGCCTAACACCTGCTAGCAGCAACAGACGCACAGCAAAACGACCCAAATTATTTTTAATTCCCCGCGGGATAAGCGCCAACACACACATATATATATAGAAATATATATAACGAGCAGCGGAGACGCTGAGGACCCAAAAGCCGCCTTAGCGCTGACTCCTGCCGCCGCTGCAATTTATTCCGAACGCCCGACAACGCGTCGCGTGCTGCGCATATTAACAAAATGATTATGAAATTCATAATTACAGCTCTGTACTAAATGTGCGAGTGTGTGTGTGTGTGTGAGTGTGTTGTGTTGTGTTGTGTTGTGTTGTGTGTGCCGGGCCCATGGTGTATTGTAAACTGCGTCAACACATTTGCCAGTCAGCCGTTGCACAGTGGTTCTATTGGTTAATTTAGCTCAAATTTCCATTATATTCTCAAATATTTAATGCCAATATCCTTTTTTTATCGTTAGCTTATCAATCACCGGACTTTTTTAATGCTTTTGAAAATACAGTCGAACTTCCCTAACTCGAACTTCCCTATCTCGAATTTTCTCTAACTCAACCAAAATCTAGTGACAATAGCGTTTACTGAGCAAATTTTATATAATTCTGTTTCCGTAACTCGAACTTCCATAAGTCGAATTTGTCCATAAGTAGCTCTGTAAGTCGAATTTTTCGGGAAAATCCCCAATAAAGTTTGAATTTTTGAGAATATTGACAGGTCTTGAACAAACTGGGATCTGTTTTTTTTTTGTTGAAAATAACCAAAAAAGTTTACAATTTGAAAAAATAAAATTTTTTAAAATATGAATACCTTTTTTTCATTTTTCTGCCATTTTGGTATGAGAACTCGTATTAAAAAATGTAGGACACGTCGTTATATAAGTGAACGGTATATGATCGTATTAATTGGTCATTATGCAATGTTAATTTACAAGCTTCATTATCTTAATAAAATAATTTTTCGGATGGGTGTGAGTCCTCTCAAATACTTGGTATGCCTTGTAAAATGGTCTATGATAAACGAATGCCTTCAAAATTAGCTGCTAGCTTTGACAATATTTTGTGATTGTCAGTTATTTTGGCACTTTCTGCTCCCCTTGGCATAATGAAGAGGTACTTAATTCAATCAAACCAATTTTTGATCTGAATAAAATAAAACCAATTTACAAGACAAAGACATACAAGAAACTTGACATTGTTTCCACTGTGCACCACTGTGCGACGCCTGCCATACAGCTACCTCTGCTCTGCCCAGTCCAGACCAGCTCCCAGCAGAGCGACTGGGGGGGCTGAGTCTGAGGAGCTTGGGCCACATGGCGTATACGTAATTTTCAATGCTGCTTAAATATTTGACGCTTACGGCACGTGATTAAATTAAATGCGCTGCCAAGCACATTGCGACACAACTAATTAAAAACGCCCAACAATGCGACCAACATTTCTGGCCCCGGCCAAATCCCTTCTGTGTATCGGAAACCAAATCGATTTGAATTTTTCGTGCCCCAACTCTAATCAAATTCGGGGCAATGACCAATTGAACTGCGAACATTTTCATATGTGCACGAAATTCCCCTCGGTGTCGGACATCAGATAAAGCCGCATAATGCGGTATTGTCTCTGGCATTAAGTACATACATATGTGGACGCACATACATACATATATGGATATATCGTTGGGGCTCGGATGCCTAATCCAATAAATTGCAACTAAGTTGCTCGCATTACGCGCTGTTAACCTGTGTTGAGGGGCCTTTTCAAATGGCCAAAATCAAATGCACTTAACTAAATGCTGCGCTCAAAAGCCGGCAACGAATTTCGAAAACCGAAAAACGAGAAGTGTTTGAAGCATAAAATTGAGCTGAAGGAAATTGTTAAAAAGGGCATCGCTCCCTTTGGGCGGCGCCGAGGCTCGTGTATATGTACATTGTACATACATATATTTTAAGTTAATTGAAAAGTGGCAGAAAGAAGAGAGAAAAAAGGTTTCGGTTTTGGGCTTAGGTCGGACGTTTGCCCGGTTCTTGGATGATATTTATGATTGTGCGTAGGCAGCCTTAGTCCAAACTTGTTGAATATTTGAGGTTGAGATTTTAGACACTTACTGTGCAATGTGCTTAAGCCTCATTTATATTTCATGACTTGGCCAGCAAAAAATTGAAATTGCATTACCACAAAACAAGAGCCAGAAGTCAGCTCAGTCAGTCAGTTGAACAGTTTGGTCCGATCAGGTGGGACAGGTAGCTCTTGACTCGGCTGGAATTCGAAACACACTTGAAAAATGAAGTAGCCAGTGGACTCCCCTATTCCCTCTGACCACCACCTTTCTTCCTTGGCTGCAACAACATTTTTATGAATTTTTAAAATTGTTGCTGCTTTGGCGGCGTCGACGCTGATTTCGCAGTCATGGGCAGACGTGAACGTGGACGTGTGGGGCCCGTAGACCCAAATGTCTGGCCACTTGTTACCTATTTTACGTGGCCACAAACTCCTGACCAACGGCTTGTACAACTTGGGTGCGTGTGTGTGTGTGTGTGGTGGGGTGTGTGTGTGATGGGAAGGTTTAGTCTGTGGCCAAGGTACTTAAGTTAAATGGCATATACTTACTTGCCTTGGCTCTTGCCTCGCCTTGGGCCAGTCGACATCAATTTAAATTGAATTTTCACTTACCACGTTTGGTATGCGGCACAGCTGGCCGGCAATTTGTACCTTGTATTAGCCTAATGTAAAATTTACACATCAAACTTGGCGGCTGCTTTCAGGTTGGAGATGCCACTGAACCATCGAGCCACTGAACCACTGATCCAATGGTTGCCCAAAATTCTGGAAACTCTTAATTGATTAGGCGTCACATTTAATTAGCAACGAATATCGAAATATGCTATGGAACTTAGACGGATCTTAGGCAGACGACTCGTGAGTATTACCAATTATGCTAATTAAAGGCCAAGATAACAACAAAAACAACAATAAAGGTACAAAGTTCATCAATGCGTGCAAAATGCGAGGCTATTTTTAAGCATTCAAAAATTGGCTGGCAACGGGCCAAGGCGACGGGGGCAAGTGACAACTGACAAGTGGCAACCAGGGCTTAGTCGACGAGGCCAAAAAGGGCTGTCGCCTGAACAATTGGCAACCCAAGCGTAATTATCAGCATTTACCAGCAAAGCAAGCACAATTTGGAAATGGGGAGAGTTTAAACTTAAGCTTGGGTTGCAATTGACAAATTAACATAGGAATTGTTGGGCCTGGGTGAAATGTGTAACTGGGACCTTAACGAACCTGTTGATGAATCAAACACAATATTCAAATTCGGCAGACTATAGATGGGCGGACAATCGTGGGCATGGGCGTGGGCGTGGCCTTGCATTGTCTGCTTAACGCTTGCTGCACTAATTCAATTAAATATTTGTCTTTGTAGTTTCACTCGAAAAAAAAACAGGAAAACAAAAAAAATAGGAAGATAAAAACCAAACGAGCGTATGACGAAGACAAAGACAAAGACAGGGAACAAAGACAAAGCCAGGATGTCTATGGATAAACATAGCGTCATAGTGGCCCACCCCAGCAGTCAGTCAGTCAGTCAGCCAGGCAGTCAGTCAGTCAGTCAGTTAGTCAGTCAGTCAGGCAGCCAGACATTCAGTCGGGGCTAAAGCTATAATGCAAATATTGTATAACGTAAGCACTATACATAAGGCTTTCCCTCAAGAAAAGTGAGAGCAGTGACAGGAGGCGAGGAGGACGCAAGGACGAGAACAAGGATGAGGATGAGAATGCGGATAGAGAACTGGGCGTGATCGTGGACTGTGCATCAAGCAATAAATTTATTGCTTTGGGAATTTTCCACTTGATGGCATTTAATGCGATTTGGTATTTAAATGAAGCAGCCCACGGGCATCGGGCATTCGCGCTAGGAATGATGAGGACAACAAGGATGATAAACTCATTGAAGCGCACTAAAATAATCTTAGCCAAGGCAAGACATAAACATACATACTCTTACACATTTGCTAACTATGCTGCGAAATATCAGTTTAACAAACTGAGGCTCTTTTGTAATGAGCAATATTCCGATGCCTCTTCGGTTAATTAGTCTTCCCGATTCAAACTAGTTGTAAATCCATGTGCATATTGTATGTTTGCTCGTGTGCTCGTATTTCCTCAGCGTCGCCCTCCCCCTTGGCTTAATCCTTCCAACTCAACCCCTCCCGCAACCCCACTCGACCCTCATCTGTCGAAGCGCTGTTAGCACAAGTTGCTTTGAAAATGGCTGATTGAAAGTTCGCTGGCTGCATGGAAATATTCTCTGGATGCAGTCACACACGAGTGCAATGCCCCAACTGACTGACAGGGTAATCTAAAAAGCTTTTACGGTGCACAGATTACCCCGAGGGTGGCAAGAATAGTTCACCACATATGCGTATTGACTTTTCCACAGCGGCGTTACGAGACGGGAGAAGTGAAGCCATTAACTATATATTATATAAAAAAAACCTATTTATTAGGTAAAAGTCTAGTGACGAAAACATTTTCATGTCCCAAAATTTCTGATATTCAATTTTGTGACGAATAATATTAAGTTTTACTTATAAATTATTTTAAAAAAAATTGTTGACCCTCGGCACATTGCGCTAAATTCTTCATACCTCATAAATATTACTTTTTTGCGCTGTACCGAGTGACAACACTTATTTTTTAAATAATAAAATAATAAAAAAAAAATTCACCCCTCCCACTTACACCTGTTTATCTCACGAGCCAGGTGAGTTTCCAAAAGTCTTAGGTTGCACATTTGGAAGTTAACTTGATACCTTCCGATCGGTAATTCGACCTGATCGGACAGTCATAGCAAATTTGACATTCTGCTTGTATATATTGCTAGTCGCCTTTCGCACCCTTCGTGCTGCTTTCGTCACTAGCGCGGACTGCCGTCCGCAGTGACAGTTAAAGAAATAAAGCAAGCAAATTAAATTTTAATTCCTAAAGCGCGAATTCGGCAAATTGTGTAGATAAATTTCTTTTGGATGATTGAACAAATTTAAAGTTAAATTTTCTGGGTTTGAAACTAGGCAACATCCCAAACGATTTAAGAAAACTTTAAACCGATTATTACAAATTCTTCAATAATGGTTTCCTTTTAAGACACTTGATTATTTTTTTAAGAGGAACCAAAAAAAGAAAAATTAAATAAATTTTAATTATATAGTCTTGATGAATCTGAGTTACTTACTTTTTCATTATTTCATCTGCAAAGTTAAAAGGCAACATTTGA
>JBAMBK010001690.1:0-16565 GCA_037043435.1 Drosophila suboccidentalis | reverse complement strand
AAATTGTGGTACTTCCCCCGAATATACGCGTAGTCGATGAGACAGAGCACATGATAATCTTACTTTGTAATTCACTTGCCAAATTCAACTTCATTCGCGCGGAAGATTGATTTTTATTAATCTCGTGGTCGCAACGCAGTTGTAACTTAATTTGCTAAAAATTATACAAGATTCAATCTAAAAAAGTTAAACTGTATTTAGTAAATTGCATATAAAGCATACATACATATTTTAACCAAATTTGATCAGGATGTAAAAGCATGAAATATACAATCTGTGAGTTTGGTTGAGATATCTTAATTAACAAAAATGTTTTTCATACTAAGCAATTCACTGAACTTTAATCCCGAATTTTACCCACTTATAAGTCGAATTTTTGAAAACGCCGTCTATTTGCACGATGAAATTGTCTTAGTTATGTTTTGTGAAAATTGCAGCTTTCGAAGTTTAACCGTTTGGCCTACACGTTGATACGTCAGTCAGTCAGTCAGGACAAAGAGTTTTAATTTTTTAGTATAATGTAGCGCTCTTGCTTGAGCTTGATCTAAATAACTTCCTCGCTTATCGAAATAAGCACAAATCAATCCATAATTTTTACTGTCCAACTTTCCCATGGTGAATTCACATTAAAATAGCAAATTATTTAAACATAAAAAAAATGATGATATTTCTTTCAAGTTTCTTTCAGTGCACTGTGGTCCAGAATTCGTTTTTTTGACATAAAGTCGAAATTTTGGTGTGAATATATCGTATTTTTGCTTTTAAATTCTTAAACTAAATTCATCATACATATTCAAAAAAAAAAGGATTTTTAAAAGCTTCACGAAAGTCTTTTACGCGCTTTCAAAAGTGAACAATTGATTATGAGAAAGAATTTGGCTCTAAATTACTCGCTTACAGTTTTTCTTTGCCGTAGCATAATTCGTTCAAAAGAAATTAACCAAAATATGGATAATAAAGATAAAGGTATGTAGTATCCAATGTATACATATAGTACATTTTTGTGTAGTCCTAGGCTTTTAGCTCTGGGTAGTCTTCAAGTCTCTAGCTTTATATTTAGATTTTATATAAATATATTACACGATTTTCTAATAGTCTAATTTCAAGTCCCTAGCTTAATATTTTGACTATATGCCAAAAAATAAAACGGATTCTGGACCACAGTGCAGGGCTAAAAACTTATCATAAATTTGAACAAACTAACGAATTTTGCGCAGTGGAAGCAGAGGCAGCGCAGTCGCTGCATTTAAAGTAAGCTCTCTTAATGCGTTTGCCTGCAGCAAAGAGCGAGAGAGCAAAGGCTTTTAAGCGCGTAAACAGTGAGCGAGCATTCAGGTGTTGCCTTGCATCGTTATTGTTATTGTTGCTGCTGTTGTTGTTGTTTATGTTGTCGTTGTCGTTGTTGTATAAAGTCATTGTACGACCTTTAAATGCCGTTGGCTCAATGCAATTTGCCATTGGATGAATTTTTGTCTGTTCAGTCGCCGGTCGTTGGGCGCCATTTTTTCGCAAATATCGGCGACCTTCGCACAATCACAAATTGAGCATTTTACTGAAAAACAGTCAAAAAGGGAGCGAGGAGGGCGTGGCGTATGCTCAACGTTAGTCAGCTTAACGTTGGTGAGCTTATCAGTGCGCTAGTTAGACACAGCAACAACAACAACAACACTAAACGAAGCACACCTTAAGACACAACAAACAAATGCCATTTAGTCTGTGACTGTAACTGTAATTGTGACTGTGCCTGGGGCAAAGTGACTAATCCACACCCCCCCCCCCCCCTCCCCATCCCCCCCAAGAACCACAGTCTGCGACATTCAGTTGGTTGATGTGTAATGCACAGGCTCGGTCAGGGTCGGCGTCAACAGCGACTACGACTGTGACTGCGACGTCGACAGCGACTGCGACTGCAAAGCGTCGTCTCAATTCTAACGGCATGTGATGATGAAATTCAAAGGCAAACACAAAATGTGCAATCGAAAAGGGGAAACCGCAACAAATACTTATCAATGCCTCGGAATCATGTCAAAAGGCGATAAGCGAAGAGTAAATGTAAAGCAGGTGCCAAAACGCCAGGTGAAAGAAAATAAAAAGAAACGAAAAGAAAAGGAAAGGAAATTGAACGAAGTGGTTTACAATGTCATTTTAATTACAAAACTTCAACTGAATGATTTACAATGGGTTTCTCTTGCATATTTGAGGTAAACATTTGCAAAGTTCATTTAATTTCGTTCAGTGCAGAGTTTTCACAATTTTTGAACCTTAACACGTTGCGAATTATAAGCGTAGATAGTGTTTAAGTTGTTGAAGTAAAATTTTTGGGTCGGTATATCGAAATCTGTGTGATTGATTGACTGACGAACTGATTAAATGATTGAATGCCGGATTGATTGACTTATTGATTGACTGACTTACTAATTGATTGACCGACGATCTGATTGATCAGAAGGTTACTGACTGACTCATTGACTGATTAAATGACTCATTGATCGCACTTAGTAAATTTGTTGACCAAAGATCAGATTGACTATTTAATTTTCTGATTGACTATGTTACTGATTGATTGACTGACGAACTGATTAAATGACTGACAGATTCATTGACTAACTTACTTATTGATTGACGGACGATCTAATTGACTATTTGATATTCGGATTGACTAGGTTACTGATTGATTGACTGATTAAATGACTGATTAAATGACTGATTGACTTATTGATTGACTGACTTAGTAAATTTGTTGACCGACGATCAAATTGACTATTTCGTTTTCTGCTTGACTATGTTACTGATTGATTGACTGACGATCTGATTAAATGACTGACCGACAGATTGATTGATTGATTGACCATCTGACAAGTTAAACCGTAAAGGCAAGAAAACTGAATTATCCATACAACTTTCCAATTATGACATAACCGAACACTAAAACGGGAAATTTTCACAACCAATAAGGGAAAATGGGTGATAAACTGTTATAAATGTTTAAACAAAATGTGCGCGCCACGTTCAAACAGGTTTAGGTAAATTACAAAAACAGAAGAAAAAAACAAAGTTTTATATCAGATAAAACGACACATGCTCAGACATTTGCGGGGAAAAGTGATTTGTTTATTGTTGAGGTTTTACTGGTGAAAGTATAATTAATATCCAAACGCCGGTAAATAAAGTCAAACAATGATCATATACCAAAAAAAATAAAATATAAAATCCTCTTCCACGGTTGGAAACTGTCGTAGGCAACTTTGGTTTTTTTTTATTTTTTGTGCATCTGGCTTCAAATTGTTTTTTATAGCTCGACACAAATGATAATAAAAATGGTTCTTTTGGCAAATTTACCTCCCCACGGGTGATAAAAGAGGGTCGAGGTCATTTGTGGAAAAATGGTTGGTTTGAATTCATTTTAATGACCATATAACAATGGGAAACGGGTTACATAATAAACTTACATTACTTAAAGTATATGTAACTTAAAAACTGCATACTGAAATTTAAATTTCTTGAATTTGAATAAACAAATTTTGTCAAAGAATATTAAAGATTATGATTTAAAAAATGTATGTTGTATGTACATACATATGTATGTTAATTATGTGATCGGAAATGACGAGTTCCAACGGTTAACTCATTTCGTGAGAGAATTATAATAAAACTGAAACAATCGCAGTGGTAAATTTTATTGTTGAAAATCAAGCCAAAAATGTCCAAAAGTTTCTTACCTCATAGAAAATATCGTTTAACGGACTTCAAGCTTAATTAATTTGTTATGTCCCAAGTATTTTTTTTATACTTTTATTATAATTTCAGTCTAATTGTTAGGATCAATCATTAAATTTTGAAATTCCCACTATTAAAACTAAAAAAAAAACCGAAAATTTCTGGATTAAACGGGAAAAAAGCGGCTTTGTCAGCTCAAAATCTAAATAAAAATAATAATAATAATATTTCTAATAGTAGACATCAAGTTTGGTTTGATCTGAAAATAGAAAACATTTTTCACACGATTGTTAAGTAAATTAAAAAAATGACGAAATTGAGTAAAATGAAATTGTATACATATATGTATGTATGTATGTCATAAGTATAATTTCAATGTCAACGTTTTCATAAATTTTGTATTTCGCATATTTCATAAATGCAGGGTATGAAAATTTCCCATTGGGAAAAATGCCACAAGCGACATTTTCATCAGTATTAATATTTTAATGACAATTTTATTTATACTTTAGTATTCTCAATTTCTGACAAACCAAACAGACAAAATAATCATATTCAGCTGTTTGCTTTTTCTACCCTGCAAATATGTGAATGGGGTATAACAAGCTGCCGATAGTTTTTGTAACACTTAAATATATATATTTTACATAGAAATATTTGTGATATTTGAAAGTATGTATATTTGTCGAGTTGGACTTGCGTACAGGGTATCTAATAGTCGTTACACTCGAGATCAGTGTTTGTCAATTGTGTTTTTTTTTGTTGTTGCATTTGCGTCATAGCAAAAAAAAACAAAAACAGCGAAAAAAAACAACATCAAAAAAAGCTATTTTGTTGACCGAATTATCTTTAATTGTATAATGGGCGGCAGGGCGTGGCTGGGGGCTAATTTTGGTATACAGTAAAAGTAGCATGTGTGCATACATACATACATGCATATATGTACATACTCAATTTGTTGATTGCAGTTTATGGTTTTATTTTTACAATTTTTTTGACTGCTTTTTATCGCTCGCTTTTTCAATCTCATTTCACACATTGCACATTTGCCATTGCCTAGTATTCCATCATCACAGATACATATACGTATGCATGTACATATACTTATGTGTTTGTGTACACCTCGCACATGGCGATATATACATATAAACATACATATATGTATGCATGTGTCCGTCTCTGTGTGTGTGTGTGTATGTCTGTGTGTGTCTGTGTATCTGACATCAGCGACAACAATAACAAAGCAACGTGCGCGTCGAGAAGCAAAAACAAAGCACAAAGACAAAACCAAAACCGAAACCAGTAAACACGTCAGCCCCACAAACAAAGAGCCACAGAGAGAGAGCAAAAGTGTGAGAGAGCGACAGAGCAGCTAGTTACAAATACGAAATAAATAAAAAAAAAAAACCGGCTGGTAGTTTCCCAAATGCCTGAGAAACTGACACGTGAGCTTTGTTATGACTGAGCACGCTAGAGAGAGAGAGAGAGAGAGTGGGAGAGTATTCGCGTCAGCGGAGAGCGTGCATAGACAAAAACAAGTTTGGCATACCACTACAAAGGAAAGTGAGCATTGAGCAGCTTTGTCATGTTTTGTTTTGGCAGCTAGCAGAGAGTGAGAGAGAGCAAACAGAGAGAGGAAGGACACCCGCTTACGTTTCCCATTGCCAACAACAAATTTGCACAGCTAACGGCAACACACCCTGACATACATATATACAAACATATATGAATGCACATACATACATATATCCAAATACATATCTACACTCCCACTCACACGATTTTCTCGGTGTTGTAAACAAGTTTGAACCCGTACAATTTGAGTCGCGTGATTTTAAAAGCACAAAATATATTTAAAAAAAAAAATTAAGGCGTTGCTCACGAACATTCAAAGTGTTCTCTCTATTCTGGCTGCTTTTATTTTGCTTTATCTGTGTGGGTGTCTCGCCTTGTCTATTGCCATCTCGCTTGCACGCCTTGCTCGCCTCTTTATTATTGTAGGTCATAAATGCATTCACATGACTGCATTTGTTTGTGTTCAAGCGAGCGCCACTTGTGTGTGTGTGAGAGTAATTGTGCAAAGAGAGCAAAGACAGAGAGAGAGAGCGAGAGAGCATTGTGGTACTTAAGCTACATACGTGTACAAATTAAATCGAGTACGCTATTTGGCTGAGCATATGACAAACGGTAAACAGAGCTTTTTTTTTCAACGTTTCAACAAATTTAAAAAATTTTCCTTAATATTTGTATTCTTCTGCCAAAAAAAAAACAAAAAATATAAAAAAAAAAGCTTGCAAAAGCTTATCATCAACTCTTTTGTATGTTGAGCGCCAAGAAAACAGTCGACCTAACCGAAACCAAAGGCCTAGACTTAAAATGAAGCTGTGTGTTGCTCTCATTGCTGCTGCTCTTGTTGTTGTTGTTGTTAATAGTCGCTGTCTCGTGGTTATAATCAAAGCTGACGCATTGCAATTAACACACACAGATACTCACACGCGCAAAGCAAGAGAGCAAGAGCTTCAAAAGTGAGAGAGACAGAACGCAAAGATAAAGAGCGGAGCGAATTTTGCATTTGCAGTTTTGCTTTATTTTCTTTGTTTTTACATTGAATTTGCTTGTTTGTTATTGCTCTGTGCACACGTGTCTGTGTGTGTGCCGCTCTCACTCTCTTTCTCTCTCTCTCTCTCTGTCTCTTTCACCTTCTGCTTGCTTTGTTTGTCGCTGCTGATGCTGCGTTTGAGAACTTATCATTTGTATTTTTGCTTTGCAACAATAATAACAACAACAGCTGCAGAAAACGGCAAAAACAATTGGCCAATCTATGTATTTAAAGGCAAACATAAAACGCAAACGAAAATCTGTTAAAGATACAAATTTAACTGTGCTTAAATATACAATAAGCTTTAAATCGATGAATGTGACAAAAAGTAAATGAACTTAATTATACACACACGCACACACACACAAACTCACACACATAAAGTTAACGAAATTAACGTGCAACGCGACGTATGCGCAATGCAGCTTTAGATACCGGTAAGTGATACAGTAAAGCATTTTCCTCATTACTTCACAATAAGCTCACAGTCTGCGCCTCGTTTACACGATGAAGCAAACGATGCAAGAAGATCATGATATAATCGCAGTTCAAGTGAAAGTTATCGACTGTCAAATGCTCTTTTAAAGCAAACAAAAAGTAAGCGGTTATTATTATCGATAAGCGATGTCAATAATTGCAATTGAATTTAAAATGTTACATAATCTTCGCCTTTTGTAAAATTAGGTGTGATATATGTACATACATACCTATGTACATACATAAAGAGTGTGTTGAAGAACTGTACCATATGTGCATACATATGTATGTACATAAGTGTTATAGGAAGAATTTATTTTTGCTGCGCTTGAGTTAATTATTTTTTTCAGTTTTCTGCTCGATCATTGCCAATGACATTGTATGTACATATGTATGTATACCTCTTTACGAGGTAAAAGTCTAGTGACGAAAACATTTTCATGCCCCAAAACTTCTGATATCCAATTTTGTGACAAATAATATTAAGTTTTACATATAAAAAATTAAAAAAAAAAATTTTGGCACTCGGCACATTGCGCTAAAATGTCTCAATTCTTCATACCAAATAAAACTCCCTTTTTTGCGCAGTGCCGAATGCAACAATTTTTTTTTAAATTATTTATATGAAAAACTTAATATTAATCGTCACAAAATTGGATATCAGAAATTTTGGGGCATGGAAATGTTTTCGTCACTAGACTTTTACCTCGTAATGAGGTTTTTTTTATGGGATATCAGAAACTTTTGAATAAGACATCAGAAATTTTGAAAATTTAAATATTTTTTGACAGTATAACTTGTCAACTTTGTTTATTGTTTGTGCAAGCAAAAACAAACTGTCTGGCAACACTGGTTCCCTTTACAAACACACATGCCAACATGCCAAGCGCAAAAGCTATCAGCATTCTCAAACTCTGGCTGCAATGACACTTTGTTGCTGTAAAAGTCTAAGTAAAATGAATATATTCAGTTAACAGGTAATATCGACTAATATTCGACAACAATTTTAATAGTAACCCTAAATATAAACCGATCTTGCTGTAATCGCAATTATAATAATATGTTCTATCACCACTTGCAAGCAGTTTATTCCCGCATGACGCTGCAAGCAGTGTACATACTGCATATGTACATGCAGTAGTGTAAAGGAAAATGGTATATTCAGTTAATAGGTATTATCTTGCCCAAACGAATTTTGACAGATATGTGTTGTATGTCAAAAAACGCGGAATGGAATTGTCTTCAACATATACCATATTTAAAAGTGATTTGAAACGTAGATTTTTCTTAAATCGCCAAAATGTGAGAAAAAAACCATATTTTACCTGTGTTCTTAAGCAAAAAAGTTTACAGCTATGCTTAAAAGCCCTTCGAACTACCTTTTCAACGATATATAGATCACATCTGTAGCTTCTATCGCTTGGATGCTATGAGGGTTTAGTTTAGCGGTTTTTAGCGATTTCCCGCTGAAACTAGCGATTTTTCGAAAAAGTCGTAGAACAAACGTCTCTAGATTTTTGAGCGGGAACAAGTCCTCATTCAAACATTTAAGCTAAGTCAACGATTTGATACTAACAGACAAACAAACAGACTGACTTTTCATCTCATTTTCGGAAGGCGACTAAAAATTTCTAAATTAATTATTTTTTGAACCAGTAATCGGATATCGATGAATCGAGGTGTCATTCGACGCGTATTTTTGATTAAAATAGTAAAAAAATAATCAAAAAGGCTCCAACGGCCCCATTTGCTCCAATAACTTAAATTTTTCCCCTCCCACTTACACCTGTTTATCTCACGAGCCAGGTGAGTTTCCAAAAGTCTTAGTATGCACATTTGTAAGTTAAGTTAATACCTTTCGATCGGTATATAACTCGACCTGATCGGACAGTCATAGCAAATTTTCCATTCTTCCTGTGTATATATGCTAGTCGCCTTCGCACCCTTCGTGCTGCTTTCGTCACTAGCGCGGACTGCCGTCCGCAGTGATTAAGTTTTTCAACTTTTTAATTTATTTATAATTTTGTTTCAATGTTTCACAAACTTTATTATTTCCAGTTCCGAAACGCAGTGCAACACTTGTTAAAAGCCACTTCACTTATTGTGCACTTATTATGCAAATGTACGTATGTACATATGTACTAAAGCATGTCCATATATGTTTTTTTTTAATATCTTTATTTATCAATATGTACAGGCTTAAAAATTATTTAGAAAAACTAAACGAGCCTTCCTTTACGGTACTACCGTGAAGCTGTGCATCATAAAGGTTGGGGCGTCGTCTAGACTATACTATGGTCGCTCTTCTACTCTTCTGGAACGCTCAGCAGCTCTCAGCTCAGACATAATGGCCGCAGCGAAGTTGCTGATTTCCTCCCAATTCTGGGGTGACCGCAGCATGAGCGGAACTAGATTGCTCACGGTAATCGCGTCGCCCAGGATGAGTCCCAATTGCTGCCTCCGACATCCAAATCTGCCGCATGAAAAGATTACGTGCTCAGCGTCTTCTTCTATGCCGTGGCTGCACCATGTGCATTCACCTGCTGCGTCGTGTCCAAAGCGATGTAAATAGCTGCGAAAGCAGCCGTGGCCGCTTAAGAGCTGTGTCAGGTAAAAATTGACCTGGCCGTGGCTTCTGTTTACCCACTCCTCAATGTTTGGGATGAGCCGGTGAGTCCAGCGCCCTTTGGTCGACAAGTCCCAGCGGTCTTGCCACTTCCTTAGACATTGCTGCCTGCCTTCCTGTCGTAGAGCTCGTTTTTCGGACAATGAGTGTCCTCTACCATGGGCCTCCGAGTAGAAAGAAGTTCTCTCCTCTGCAAGGAACTCTATGGGCGCCACTCCTGCGAGTACGTGAGCTGCCTCGTCCGAGACCGTTCTAAATGCGCAAATGATCCTCAGCGTAGTGATGTACTATATAGATACATACATATGTATGACACTGATACGCTTAACAGTTTTACTTTAGTGCAATTATCGTCCATTTTGCCTATTAACGTCTTTTTCTTTGCCAGTGTTCCGTCTTTTTCGAATAAACGGAAATTGATTCTCTACGTAGAAACAGAATGTCACATAAATATCCGCACATACATACACATGTGTGTGTGTGTGTTTGATCATATCTAAGTTCTCTCTCCCCCTGAAACAAAGAACAACAACGAACAACGAACAAAACTGCATTGCTAGAAAATCCATTTCCTGTCCATTTGGCCAACTCAACTGATAATAAAAACTAAATAGAAATACTTATTTGTCAGCATTGTTGTCTACACATGTTTGTGTGTGTGTGTATGTTGAAACATCTACACATAATTATTTATGTACATATGTATGTATGTGTCATCAGGCATTTAGAATTGAAATCTACATGTCCCCAAAAGTTAAACAGATAAACAATTTTAAGATTAATATTTGTATGTCCTCCCCTTATATATTTTTGGTAATAATGTTTTATTACAATTTTTTGAAGTATTTTTAATTTTATTATAAGAGCTCAGAAATATAATACAAATTGAATTGCATTTCTTTTATTTTTAAATAAAAAAAACTGTATTTTACCTTTTTTTTTTATTTCTTTTTGCTAAATTAAAAGTAAGACTTGAAATTAATTAGGGGTTTAAAAAATAGATAATTTAGAAATTTTTCAGTCATCCAGTTAGTAGTTTTTCCTGGCCTGTTCGATGGCTTTGTGATTAATTCGATTTAAAGTTTTTTCAATTTATTCAAATAATTTGGTAACGACATATTACTTATTTTTATTGAAATATTGATGCAAAGTTTAAATAAGAATTTATTATAATAATTATGTTGATATTTTGTTTGAGCTAAATATATGTATTTATTTGTTTAAGTTTGAGTTATTAAACTTAACTTGTAAATTCATTAGGGCTTTCTCTTCTTTATAACTTCTTACAATATTGTAATATCTATTGTAATTATTAATATTAATTATAGGCAGCAATGTTTGCCTTTTAAATAATTAAATATAAATAAAAAAAAACTAAAATGTGGAGTCTGAAATTTGTCTACTACCGATATCACTATACAATATCGGCTTATCGGCAGTTATAATCAATTTCTTATGAGCATTTTTAAAATTTTTTTTATTTTATTTTAAAATAATAATGAAAATTACTATATTCCAATAAAGTGATTATTAAATAAAACATTCCTCAAGTAAATTTCAATTTGTTGCATTTTGTTTGCTGAAAGTGTCAAAGTTAAGAACAATTCAGCTTCAATTCAAAGTCAATTAGTTACGTAATATTAAACCATCTTGAATACATACACACATGCTTAAGTATGTATGTGAGAGGAAACTGTAGAGGAAGATTCATTGCCAAACTGGTAGAACGTGCCAAATTCCAATTAATTTGCCGGCTTTGCCACTCGCTCCAAAGTTGTTTGGAAAACTGTGTCCAGCCATATGCAAAGCAACTGATTGCAACAACGGTAACAACAACAACAACGGTAACAACAGTAAAAACAAGAACAACAACAACAAGAACAACTTAAACTGGCCGTGAAACTGGCAGCAGACGAAGCTTTGACAAGTTTCAATCTCTCAAGTCTCGGTTCCAGTTGCACTTCCACTTGCCACAAGCCACTTACAACGTGCAACTCAAGTTGTCGTCTTATCAGCGCAGCAGCAACAACAACAACAACAACAACACAACTGCTGATTATAATTCTGTCTCGTATCTCTCTCCCTCTCGAAAGCGACTGATAAGTGTTTGCATTTTTCTCTTTCTCTCTCTCTCTCTTTTAATTGTATATGAATACTGGAAGCCAAAAAAGGGAAGAGGCAGCTGCTCACAGGGTATGAGCTAGGCAGATAAACATACAGCATAAGTGTATGTGAGTGTGTGTGTGAGTGTGTGTGTAAGTGTTGCATAGAACCAAAAGTAAATAAGAAACATGACTGCAATTAAAACCGATAAAACACGACTTGCAAATGCACTGCAAAAATACAGGCGAGCGTACACCACGGAGAGATACCCTATAATTAATTTATGTGCAATTCGTCAGACAGATATACACTCATGGACAAAATAATAGGTGTGCTCTTTCTTTTACTATAACAGCTATTGTAAGTCATGTATTCAAATTTAATAAATATATTTGGAAAGGTCATCTAAATTCCGTTTAAATGATGCATAACTTTCCTTAACCCATTAAGTACTTATTGAAATATTCGAGTTTTAAAAAAAGGCAATTTTCCAAACTTTTTTCCTAGATTTTTCCCAAAAAATTTTGGGATGCAAAAACATTCTTCAAACAATATTAGCAGTGACTGCAAAAAAAAATTTTCAAAAATATTTTTGCTAGTATTTTTTATAATTTTTTGAAAATCCTAAAAATTGCCATTTTAACCCATTTCTCCTCATTTTTATTCAAAAAGTGCCTTTTTTGCAGTTTTAAAAAAATTATAAAAATACTAGCAAAAATATTTTTTGAAGAACATCTGGGTTCGATTCCCCCCGTCAATTAAAAAAAAAAGGTAAAAATAAAAAAATTTAAAAAAAAAAAACAAATTTAAAAAAAAACAAATTTAAAAAAAAAAAACAAATATAAAAAAAGAAATGCAAAAAAAAAAAAAAAAGTTAAAAAAAAAATTAAAAAAAAAAGTTTAAATGTAACGAAAAACAGTATAATTCATATTTTTTTTTTGCCTGAATTTAAGAATTTTAGGATTGAATTCGGGATTAAAAAAATCAAGTATTTCATACTTGGTTTAAGAAAATCCGAGATTACCCCACTTTTGACATCGTTTCGGATTGAATTCGGGCTAAATATCCCGGATTTTTTTTGTGCAGGGTTGCCTCGCACAGAATTTTTAAAGTGAAAAGCTTCGGAAAACAGCACAAATTACGCCCTCGCACAGTCTGGTCGGGGCCAGGTCTCTGTTTTGTGTCTGTTTCTTTTTATACCCGTTACCTAAAGAATAAGTAAAAGGGTATATTGTATTCGTTGAAATGTATGTAACAGGGAGCAGGAAGCATCTCCGACCGTATAAAGTGTATATATTCTTGATCAGCATCAACAGCCGAGTCGATTTAGCCATGTCTGTCCGTCCGTCCGTGTGAGATCATAGATCCGAGAGACTTTAAGAGCTAAAACAACAAAATTTGACACACAGACTTCTATAAACCCCACGCAGATCAAGTTTATTTCAAATTTTTGAGCATTTTTCAAGATATTAGGTTTTTTTTTACTAATTAACGTTAACTACTATTATTACCTATCATCCTACTCAATCCTAACAAGATCAGACAAATAGAAGGGTGGGAATGGCTGATTAAAGTTGTTAAGCAGTGTACGTGCCTAAAAGTGTGCAATACAAAATATTCTAAATTTATTCAATTAAGTAACAGGTATCCTATAGTCGGGAGCTCGACTCCAGCCTTTCCCACTTGTTTTTTTATGTTTTTTCGAAATTTGTGCCTGCTAATTAGAGTGCCATACTTTGATTACAGATACACACGCTTACACACACATAGACACACACACACACACACACGTTAGGTTACATGTGTGTGGGTGTATGACGATTAGGGTTCGACAGGCAGCCGTAAAGGCGACACCGTCCCATTGATAATAATGTTAACAGCGCGTTTGACTTGCAACCAGCACTCGAACTTTTTCCATGAGTCACAACACATCTAGAATTTCCAACATTCGTTCCCTTATCCATTCCATAGCTCACTGATAGAGCACGAAGATTCTAACAACTTTTTTTGAAAGTTGAAATTAAAGCCATATCTTGCCAAAAAAAAAAAAAAAAACGATAAGATTAGCTAAATAATATTTATCAGTCTTATGTTTGATTTTATTTCTTTAATAATACAAATTATATTTTGTTAGTATCATTTAGTGAAAATCTTACATTATGAAAGAAATTTAGATTAATATTCTAAAAGAAGACCACAATGTCTTGTATATTAATCTCAATATTTATATTAATTGACTTTTACCATAGCCATAATGCATACAAAAATGCGAATTATAGAATTTTTATCAGATGCCATGTGAAAGGAGTTGCAATTATTCTTCATATTTCGCATGATTGATTTTAATATCTTGTACACTATATGTGGAATCTAATAAAAAATTTGAAAACTGCTAAAAAGCCACTTTTTTATGAAAATTAAGAATTTTTAGAGATTTTCAAGGAATCATAAAAAATACTAGCGAAGAGATTTTGAAATTTTCGCAGTCACTCTTAGAATTATTTGAAGAAACTTTTTACATCAAATCATTTTTTGTTTGACACCGAGGAAAAAAAATGAAAAAGTAATCGTTAACAAAAAATCTAAATTTTCAATTTGCACTTAATGGGTTAAGGAAAGTTTTGTATCATTCAAACGGAATTCAATTGACCTTTCCATTGATGCCAAACTTTGCATGCAGTAAGCTCAAATTATGAGTAGAATTTACTTTAAGTTGTATCAAAATACTTATGGCCACCGTTGTATGTGGTTCTTATTATAGAGTATCATACATTTATTTATTTTCATTAATTTTTTTTGTATAGGAGCTCTTAATAAATTGTTATTACACGGTGCCAGAGTGGTCTGTACTTTACTTTAAATATAACATTCAATGACGTTTATTTATTTATTTATATTTTTTTTTATATTTATTTAATGTAGATTTTTTCTTTCAAGTCGAGTTAATTGCGAGTACTTTAATTTTTATGCGTATACTAAATTTCACTTTAATAAGCATTTAGCATAAAGTGTAGGGTATTTAAATTTCGTTTCAAGTTTATTACTCCCGAAACATTGTTGTTGTTTCTCTCTTGTTTAACAGCGTCATCAAAACTCGACAGTATTTTGTTTGCCATCGTCGTTGTCGTTGTCGTTGTTGGGCCCGAAGTGGGCGATGCATTTAACACTTGAACGCTTTCATGCCCTTTAGACAACATGGGAAATAGGGTGTATGCATCCGCACAGTATCACGCATATGTAAATCAACGTCTGTAACAGATTTTGACATTTCTACAATAATTTCACATTTCTTGGCTAAGTTTCTTAATTGTTTATAGCTATTACAATTATAAATAAGTAATTTAATATTTTTAAATTATTAAATCAAATACCCAACAACGCACAAAAAGGTAAACCATGATGTTCCACAATAATAATTTATCGATATACATATATGGGTATTTCCAGGATCGCGAACGCGACATTTGTACGACTTTAAATGAAAAAAAAATGGCAAAAATTGACATTTTCAAAAATGTTTTCTCACGTGTTTAATGCATTTTATCAACTCTATTTTTATGATAAAAGACAATCTTTGAAGACTTGTCGTTTTTTAATTATTTATAGAAAACAATGCATCGCGAACGCGACGAAAAGTGGAAGTCATTTTTGACTTCATCTTGACAAATGCGAAAGTCTGCGAAATGTGGCGAGTAATTTGGAAGAAAATACTCTTAATGTAGTTTTCCATTTTAGAAATAATTTTGATATGTAACTACCGTTTTATATATTTTACAAGTTTTCTTAGCAATTTGTAACGTGACATCGCGAACGTGACAAGATTTCCACCTAGTTTTTCCAAGAGTTTGTTCATCAAATTTTATTCTATATTCCGATATATAGCTCTTAGAACTTGTTTTAAATTAAACTTTCAATATATTTCTTTATATTAAAATGGTTTATGTTACAATCTTACTCCCTGACTTAGTGTAATCGTTAAAATACAAACGGGCCATTTTGAAAATCAATTTTTAAGAAAATAGGCAAAAATATGGAAATAGTGAATTTATTCCAATAGAGAATCCATATGTTCATCCTATTGAATTTCTTCTAGCGTATATTGATAAAATAAATAACTTGAATACATTTTTGGAAGAAAATTTCACAAGATGTGAGTTTTTAATCAATTTTACGTTTTTCGTCGTGGTGGACCTTTTTCTGGAAATGCCCATATGTATGTATCTCTTTGTTTTGACTGCACAAATGATAAGAGCTAGATGGTTGTCATTTTCACTGTAGCTGAATGCATAAATGCGTGCTAAGAATAAATTGTTAATAAGTTTAAAAAACATTAAATGATATTTTTGAATATTCATTAAATTACTCTATCAATATTTCAATATTATCTATTCAAAATAAAGAATTTAAGTATACTTTAGATTAAAATAAGTATACAATTTGGAAAATTCTGAATTTATCGATGATACAGTAAAAGTTACTCGCAGTACAAAATGTATTGTTCTTGGGTATAACAGACGTCGATCATTCTTTTTGTGGAGTATCAAGGTACGAATACTTCATGTACAGAGTACAACAGACAAGTACATATGTACGCTTACATGCATACATATACATATATTGTGTTTTTTTCGGGTTGTTGTTGGCCCAGTACTTAAAGGGTTAAAAGGATTGTGGGTTTGTGACAAGGTCTGTTTCTCTGTTGGTATAAACAGCTGATTACAGAGATTATAAGGTTTAAGGTAACCAAGTTTGGTGATTTTTACATTTTTCCAATATTTTAAATATTAAGTACTGATTAAATAATATTTTAAATGATCTTTTTCTGCAAATATTGAAAGAAATAATACAACAAATACAAAAATTAAATCTTTTTTGAATTATTTCTTTTAATTTTTAGTTGTTCCTTTCTTTTTTTTTTTTTTTAATTTTAATTGATATACAATTTATCTGCAAGGATTCGGGTAGTGGCCATCTAAAAGTCGAGCATCTCGACTGTTTTTACTTTGTTTTTGCCTTGTTTTTATTATGCCTACCCCTATGGC
>JBAMBK010001688.1:0-77371 GCA_037043435.1 Drosophila suboccidentalis | reverse complement strand
GAGCCAACACAAATGCACACCAACTCACACACACACACACAGCCATGCACACTCGTAAAAATTAAATAAAAGGCCCATTTAGCCCGTTGCTGCCAAATTGCTGCTGTCCCCGCACTCCGTATCGCCCTTCCCCCAACGTCAATGCCAAGCGCCACCTGTGCGTCCAACTGTAAAATTTATTGATTCGAGGTAATAGGTTCTGTTCCGGTGTGAGGAGAGTCAACGAGAGCATCGACTCCAATAAGCTACAACAAATAACTAGCTATAATTAGAGAGCTACCGAGCCGATGTGCCACATAAAGGAACTTTAAATGAACACACCCAACTCTGGGATACCCTGTGAGCATCTAAAGGTATCAATTGTTTTGATATTTTTGCATGCATCAAAATTACTATGTTCCAAAACAATTATTGCATTTTGAAGTATAGAATTATGCTTCATTTTATTATGTTATGTTAATAAGGCCTATTTGTTCTGCGACCAGTATAAGGTCTATTGTGTTGGCCTGTAAGACATTGGGGGACAGCCCGTTAAATATTAAGACTTATTCAAGCACTTAGCCGGGCTTATTTTTCCATATCTTGTAGGGTGGTGTTGTCACATACCCTAGTATTTGGAGCCTACGCCTGTAGAGTGCTGGGTATGCTTATTTTTCTTTAATATAATATGATTATGACCAGTAAAGTAAAACTGTTAAAAACCTTAATAAAATTATAAAATGCATTAATAACGATTTGTGAAGTCATTTTATACCCAAGAAACCATTAGTAAACATTTTTTTTTATGAATAAATATAAATAAATATTTTTTTTATATGTAAATATAAATATACATATGTACATATATAAGGTTCCTATCAAAATTATAAGACACTTTGTTTTCCTTAAATATTTTTAATGATACGTCATCTTACAATAAAACACATCAATATACTTCATGAAAAAATAGTAGTGTTTCAACACAATTTATTTCATAATATTGAGTGTTACTTATTTAAAAAAAAAACAACGAAAAGTGGGATTTTCACCCAAAACAAAATTATAAGACATGTATAGCTTAAGTGTTTATAAGTTTAAAGTATCTATTTAGGTCATAAAATTTCGATAGTTTAGTTAACATCAAAAATTCTTTTCTTGATGGAATATGACAGCTTTATCAATATTGTTTTACAAATTCAAAATACTATGTAAAAATAAATATACCCTGGATTTATAGCCAGCAATATATTGTTAGGTATACATAAGCCAATAAGCAATCTTACTTCTCCAGCTCAACAACCCACACACACTGAAGCTTTTTGCATGTACCTGATTAACATGCATTCTCGTTGAATTATTAATTACGTAATGTGAAACCAATCAGTTTGCAATTTGCATATATAATGTGACTCACACGCGCATATATTCGTAAGGCTAATTAGGCCATTATTATTAGGCCATATACCATATAACCCTATCTATTATTTATTATCCAATGGCATCTATATGATATAGACCAAATTTGGTCAGAATGTATAAAACAGTCCCAAACATACAATCTGTGTTTGGTTGGGATATCTTAAGAAACAATAAAGTTTTTCATACAAAGCAATTCCATGAACTTTGATCCCGAATTTGACCTACTTACAGGTCGAATTTCGCAAAACGCCATCTTATCGCACGATAATATTCTCATCTATGTTGTGTGAAAATTACATCTTTCTACGCATAGCCGTTTGGTCTACATGTTGATTCTCAGTCAGTCAGAGCAAAGAGTCTTATATATATTATATATCAGTCAGTCATTATAAAGAGTCTTATATATTATATTTATATTTATTCAATCGATTACAATTTCTCCGTTCGATGCTAGTTTGTTAAAATTCAATAACTTTGAAAAGGCAACGTCATCAAAATATGTCTGGCTGATTGAATTGGGTGTAATGGAAATTCGCACACAATTTGCAAATGAAAGCGTTTTTTCAGCTCTAGATTGTGGGTATCCAAAAAGACTATGTCTACATGCACAGCCCCAATCCCGATACCTTCTTCAGACATACAAACATTGTGAATGTTCACATAATATGGACCGCAGTAGCTGTAGCTTTGGGAGAACTCTTACCTCTTTGGGATCCCAGATTGTAGTCCTTAGTCTGTAGGTGTGATGTTTGAACTACACTCGACTGGTGTTACTTTACTTTACTTTATTTTTATTTTTACTTTTCTTTACTTTGGTGATGCTGATGCTTTGCTTTCTCTGTTTAACAGCCACTGTTTTTACTTCACTTGGCTCCAGCCATAAAGCACAGCACGGCCGGGGCTCATCTCTGGCGTTGACTCTGTCTGGGTAACGGGCAACAGGACGCAGTGCAACACTTGGTGTAAAATAGACGGCAGCACAAAGCAACGTTGGTGTTATTAACATTTCTGTTGACATCCTTATGGTTCCGTTTTTTTCCTCCCTTGTTCCTTATGAAGTTTACATTTATTTTTCTTCCTTTTTTTGCACTTTTCATATGTACTTTGCTGCCTTCTCGACTCAATCTCAAACATTCGAAACATTTTAATTTTGCTTGCATGTCATATAAGGTGCTTCACATTTTTTTGCAATTAACTTGCCATAGCAACAATATTCTTGTTTAAATACTTGCATATTCGACCAATAGAAGTTTTAGATTGCTCTAATTGAACCAAATTGCATTCCACTTCCACGATTACAGAATTTCTAACAACTCGGTTTATTAGACCCCGTACTTAAAAAAAGTACACGTGTCTATTAACTTTGTCACAAAAAAAAATGTGCGTAACAGGCAGAAGGAGGCGTGGCAGACCCCATAAAGTATATATATTCTTGATCAGCATCAACAGTCGAGTCGAAATAGCCATGTCTGTCTGTCCGTCTGTAAGAGCGCCTAGATCTCAGAGACTATAAGAGCTAGAGACTCCAAACTTGGTATGTAAACTCGTCTATATTGCACGCAGACCGAGTTTGATTTAGATTTTGGATCGGACATATAGCTGCCATAGGAACGATCAGTCGAAAATCAAGTCGTAGTATGAAAAACTTTTTTGTTAATTGTGATATCTGAGCCAAACCGACAGAATATGCATATAGTATGGTTCCTTACATCCTGACTAAATTTAGTCGAAATCAGACCACTATATCATATAGCTGCCATAGGAAAGATCAGTCGAAAATCAAGTCTTAGTATGAACAACTTTTTTGTTGTTATAGATATCTGAACCAAACCGACAGAATATGCATATGGGATAATCTCATACATCCTGATTAAATTTGGTTGATATCAGACCACTATACCCTATAGCTGCCACAGGACCGATTGATCAAAAATATAGATTTTATTTTAAACAGTGTTTGCTTTTCCATAGTAAATACGGGGTCTTCGACAGTCGAGTTGGCTCAACTCTAGCACCGTCGACTAGTTTTTGTTCGGTCTATTTTGAAAAGGGTTACAGATAGCATCTGAATAGAATTTCTTGGAATCATAACCACACTGTTAATCAATTTGGCACTATAAGCACTATATTGAATTCAAATATATCAGTAAACAAACTTGATCATCGTGAAATCTCATGCATAATTATATTTGATCACACTATGTAAATTATAATTATTATTTTTCAATAATTATCAAAGTGTGATTGAGTTAGACGTTTCCATTTATAAACCGATTAGCTGGTTTGATCCAAGGGCGATCAATTGCCCCAATTAAACATATTGGGCTCGAGTTGTAATTTTTTGAAAGCCTAGCTCAACTGACAGACGATAGGAAAGCGATTTGCGGAATGGATCTATTACGGAATGGTTTCTGTAGCCTTTTCTTTATCATCAGCTGTGCGCTGGCTGAATATGTGATACGTGTGGATCAGTTTAATTTTGTGCCCGAAGATCGCGAGATAATCATCTCCCAGAGCTCATTCGTTGAGCAGGATGGCAATCGGAGCTATTTGTCGGGACATTTGATATTCAGTAGATCACTTAATGATATCAAATTGTTCACTTCGATGGATATAGCACGCCCAAAGTTTCCACGTGTACGCCTGTTCGATAAAAAACTGGATATGTGCTCATTTTTTACCAACGACTATCGAAGCAAGTTTGTTCGACAGATTTACAACAATTACATATCATTTCTCAATGTTGCCCCTTCTTGTCCTCTTAAGGCGGTGAGTGAAAATTTGATAGCTAGATTAAATCTTTATTCATCTTTTATTTTGTTTTGACTTTAGCACTTTAATTATAGTCTACATCGTGGTTACGTCGATGATCGTTACCTTCCCGATTTTCTACCCGATTGCAGCTTCTTTATGAAGCTCGAGTTTTTGCACAAGTCAAATCGAATCGCCCAAATGCTTTTCTCGGGCCAAATAAGCACCGTGGCCTCCAAGGCGCCAGCTACCAAATTTAAGGTCAAATTGTAAACTATTTTGATCTAAGCCAAATTTAATAAAAGTGCAGAACGCTTAAGATCAATCAAAAAGGTTTTTATTATGTTAAAAACGCAATCAGATGTCATAACACGTATTTGCTCGCTCATACATAAGTTAATTATTAAATAATTTTCGAGGTTTTATCTTTTGCCGGAAAATATTTGAAGTCGAACTTTCCTATCTCGAATCAGACAAGAATTATGGAGACTTCAACTGATGGAATTACTTTTTTAAGTTAAGTAAACTCGAGTTATGGAAATTCAATCTACTAGCTTAATATTAATAAATTATACATATGTATAATTTGTAGGATGATCATGAGCAATGAAACTAAATAGCTTAAAACTTTGCTAATGTATTTTTAAATATTTGAAACCCGTTTTGAATCTTCATTCGAATCATTATGAAAATTGAAATTACATACGAGCGCTACATTTTTTATCGGATGCTCATTAGAAGCTCATTAGCTGAGAGTATTCTAGTTTCAACACAGATCATTTCAAGCTCATCTGTCGCCATGACTACTTGGATCTGGTTGTGTACGAGTATTTTGTTGGGATTACTTTACTTTACGGTAGAGGGAAAGCCAGAAGAGCGCAACTTTTGGATTGTTCTCAGTCAGTATTCCAGCAAGCGTGTGGACAAGGAGCTTTTCGAAGATCAAAACTGTATACTGACGCAGATCCGCAATCGAAGCTATATGGATTGTAATCTGATACTTCAGCGCAATGTTGATCGGGTCGAAATCGAAACACAACTCGACATGTTCAGGCCCAACAATCAGATGATCCGTCTCTATAATATTCGACTGGATGCTTGTGAGTTCTGGACATTAGCAAACAATAATCCTTTGGTTAATATAGTGGCAAAAAGTTTTATTAAGGTGATAGATAAAACTTTAAAATGTCCATTAATATCGGTAGGTTAATTAATTGTTTTTTCCAATGAGGTAATTAATTAATTTATCGATCTTGACTTGCAGCATTTTAACTATTCTTTTACTAACTGGCATCTTAAGGAAACTGATCTTCCCTACAATTTACCTGAGTGTCAATTTAAATCTTTTTCAAAGTTTTATGCGGACAATAAATTGGCCTTAACCTCAACTGTTTTGGGAAAAGTCATCCGTAAAAATTAATATTGTGATTATATATGTATGTACATAAAAAATCAATAAATATTTCATAGCTCTGTTAATCTTTATACTTATATATAAAACTCTTTGTCCTCACCGACTGACATATCAGCGTGTAGGCCAAACGGTTAAACATAGAAAGCTGAAATTTTCACACAACATAGCTGAGATAGTTAAATCGTGTAGTAAGACGGCGTTTTGCGGAATTCGACCAGTAAGTGGGTAAAATTCGGGTCAAAGTTAAGGGAATCGCTTATTATGAAAAACTTTTCGGTTTCTTCAGATATCTCAACCAAACTCACAAATTGTATAGGTAGAAAATATAAGTACAGCTTCGAACTGAAAAAGTCATTATTCGATATTTAAAAAAAAATAATTATTAACAACTCTGTTGATCTATTTTTAAATATTTATAAACTTATTGAATATGTACTTTAAAAATGTATATTTTTATCCAATTAGAACAAAATATGAATTTTATTGCAATTATCGAATCGAAACGATCACCGATCATTGCATTATTCATCAGTTGCTCATTAGAAGCTAATTTTTTGGTAGTGGTAAAATATTTATAGACTGATTATGGCTATACAGAACATTTTGAGTTCATTTATCGCCATGGATAGTGGGTTATGGTTCTGGATCTGGCTGTATATCTTGTCTGGATTGGCTAATGGAAAGCTTAAAGAACCCAACTTTCGATTTGTTATTGATAAGTTCGAGTTTAAGTCAGCATCTAAGGGATTATTTGAAGATTACGGCTGCAAATTAACGCAGTTTCACAATCGGAGCTATTTAAATTGTTATTTTATGCTTCAGCGTAGTGTTGATCAGGTAGACCTAGACATGCAACTGGACTTGCTGAGGCCCAACAACAGTCATATATTGCGTCTCTATAAAATTCGGATGGATGCTTGTCAATTCCTTACAACTGTGCACAAGAATCCATTGGTAAATATATTGGCAAAAAGATTCATGAACGTGACAAATGCAAACCTAAAATGTCCTTTAATATCAGTAAGTTTAACAAATTACTATTAATAATCTTTTATTGATCTAAATTTCTATATTTGCAGCATTTTAACTACTCTATTACCAACTGGCATCTGGTGGAAACTGACTTTCCCCGCTTTATACCCGAGTGTCAGTTAAAAGGCCTTACCAAATTCTACACCAACAATAAGTTATCCTTGATAATGTCATTTTTGGGTAGTATTATCCATAGCAAGTAATTCTGCGAGTATACAAAAATACAGTCTATTAAAATACATATATTTTTTGTAATTAAAAAAAAAACCAAAACTTTTAAAATAAAATAATAATAATTAAATAGCACTGAAAGGCTTCTACATGGAAATATTTATTTTTTTTAATTTAATTTTATTTTATTTTATTTATATATTTATAAACTATAGCTCGGTGAACTTAAGCATAAAGGGTATATGCAAATTGAAAGTGATTTAAGGTCAGAGAATAATAGCTTCTCGTATCCAATAACCATTTCAGTATTTTGTTTATCTAAGTGTAATTCATCAAAATGCTATATGATATAATTATAATATATATTGAAATAGGAAAATATTCAAAATGATTTTTTTGCATTGCAATGATTGCAACCGATCATTGAATATTGACCATTGGCAATGGCTACTAATACTTATTTTTTGCTCCTACTCATCATTGCGAGCGTAAAATCAGAAGGAGACTTTAAAGTTGTAATGGAAAACATAATAATGAAAAACTTCAATCCGGAACTTATCGCTGAGTTAAGCAGTCAAACATTTCAACTCAATAATCGAAGCTATGTCAGCGGACAGGTGAGAGTTAATCGCATTATTAATGAGATGGAGATCAGATGGACTATGGACCTGATCAAGTTGAATAATCAAACGGTGCGTCTGTTCAATGTGCGAATGGATGCCTGCAAATACTTGGAAGGCGTGCACAAAAGTAAGATCCTCAACTCATTTCTAAAAACTATCAAAAAACATGCATCGGGAAATTTAAGTTGTCCAATAAAACCGGTGAATATAATCTATATTTTATTACATTCAAATATAGATATAAATATTATTAAATATATTCTATATTACAGAACCTTAACTATACGCTCGATAAGTGGTATTTTGAAGCCAAAATTGTTCCTGCTTTTGTGCCCGAGTGTAAGTTTCAGGGAACAGTCGAAATTTATACGCAAAACAAAAAAATAGCTAGCGCAAAATATTACGGTCAGGTTACACGCGATTGACTCAAATGGAAAAATACATAATTGGAATATTATCTAAAATTTCAATAATTTATATCTACATTTATTAATATTAAATATTTACGATAGCTGCATAAATGCTGCAATTTTGATAAACTATTATTTTTTTTGTGTGTTTTGAGAATGATTTTAAATTTTTGATATTTCAGTTCAAGCTGAAGCTTTCCCATGGCTGTGTGGTATCGGTTGCTTATCATCCTTGTGGTCGTTTCATCTGAGAAACGTAACTTTCAATTAATATTCGATGTAGTTAACATTAAGCATTGGGCACCGGATCTTATAGATGAGATAAACTCAACTCTGGTTCAGATAAATAATCGCAGCTATGTTAATGGTTATTTCATATTGCAACGAAATGTCGACAAACTAGAAGTAAATTCAACGATGGATTTCTGGAATGTTAACAATAAAAGACGACGTCTTTATTCCTTACAAATGGATGCGTGTCGATTTTTGACAATGCTTCATAAGAATCGTCTTTTAAGCATCTTCTCAAAAAGTTTTCAGAAGCATTCAAATGGATTATTAAAATGTCCCTTAAAAGCGGTAAGTGCTTAGACGCGATAAGAAAGATTGTAACAGATTGTACATTTGATATTGTTTGAAACTTTATCATATAAGTACCTGGCAAAATTGAATGCTATCATTTCTAATATATGTCTTTCTATCTTGTTTCACCGATACTTTTAACAGTATTCGCATTAGTTTCCTAACCAAAATCCCATGGGTTTTTTGTTCTGAAATATGTTTCATTTTTGACCGATCTATAATTCTGATATTTTATAAAAAGTTTCCTTAAAGAACGGTCGTCTGCCGCTTGCTTAACTTTTAATTTATTTTTTCCCAGCACTTTAACTATACGATCCAAAATTGGTATCTGGATGAACAGGACTTTCCCAGCTACATACCCGAGGGCAGATGGCAGACAATAACTGAATATCTTATACGCAAAATCAGAGTTCTACGAATAGTGGTCCGCGGCAGGGTTATCTATTGATTTTGAATTTGTATTTATTGTAAACATCATAATAAAGTTGTATGTGGTATTAATTTTTCGTTTTCGACTTTTTTTTATTGAAATATTGAGCTGTTTTATCTAGATTGTCACCCTGAATGGATTCTTTAATGATGCACAATTTGCCAACAAAACAACACGTGGCTTAATATCAAACAATTAAATATTAATTACTTGCCATAACCCCTCATATAATGTTTTACAATTTGATACCAAATTTTATTTCTGGTATATTTTGGAAACTATTCAGTTCATTTTTAACTTCAGTTATGGCTGTGTGGCTTCAGTCGCTCCTCATCCTTGTGGTTGTGGTTTCATCCGAAAAGCGGAATTTTCAATTTTTGATAGATTCGTTTTATATCAAAGTGTGGGTGCCGGAACTATTTGAAGAACTCAACTATACTCTTAGTCAAGTTAATAATCGCAGCTTTCTCAATGGCCATCTGATGTTTGAACGCACCATTGATGACCTCATTTTAAATACAACAATGGATTACTGGAAAACTGACAACAGCGAAAGGAAACGCATTTATAATTTTAAAATGAACGCTTGTGCTCTATACGGACAATTACATAAAAATCGTCTGTTAGGTGTTTTCGCAAAAACCTTTATGAATCACACGGCAGGGGGATTGAAATGTCCACTTCAAGCTGTGAGTTGCTAAATATATATATTGATAAGCTTATTGAACTTTATTTAACAAACATTTATCAGCATTTTAACTACACAATGAATAACTGGCATCTGGAGGAACAAGACTTTCCCAGCTATACACCATCCGGCACTTTTAAAACCTCCACGGACTATTTTATAAAAAACAAAAAACATTTCCGTGTAGTGACGAGATGCCAAGTTCTCTATTAACAAATCTGATCCAGGAAACTAATGGTGCAATTAAAAACAAATATTTCTGCATAAACAAACAAAGTTAGTTATTAGTTACGCTATTAGTTAGTTGTTTGATTTTAATTCTAGGTCTGAAGTAGGAGCGCGTAATTAGAAAAGCATGAATAAAGTTGATTCCTACACCGAAAAAAAAATGCCGTTCTAAAATCAAGCCTAAAATACTTAATTTAATCCCGCATTTTTTAAGTATGTATTCAGGATTAAGCTGAATAATCAAGCCTGTATCGGGATTAAAATGGGAAAATACACATTTGCTGAGCGCGAGAGGAAAATTCTCTGTCGGCCTCTCTCATTTCAATCAGTCCCGTGGCTCAATGGTTAGAGTCGCCGACTCCAGTTTGAAAAACATCTGGGTTCGATTCCCCCCGTCAATTAAACAAAAAAAAAAGGTAAAAATAAAAAAATTTAAAAAAAAAAAATAATAATAATGCCAAAAATAAAAAAACAAAAAAAAAAAATATAAACAAAAAAAAAATGTTTTATAAAAAAAAACATTTAAAAAAAAAATCTAAAAAAAAAAACTAAAATAAAAAATCTAAAAAAAAAAAATTAAAAAAAAAATATAAATGTAACGAAAAACAGTATAATGAATATGTTTTTAGCCTGAATTTAAGAATTTCATGATTGAATTCGGGATTGAAAAAATCAAGTATTTCATACTTGGTTTAAGAAAATCCGAGATTACCCCACTTCTGACATCGTTTCGGATTGAATTCGGGCTAAATATCCCGGATTTTTTTTTCTGTGTATCACATAGAGTAACTCAAAATAATAACAAGTGAGTCGAGTTTCCGACTATAGGATACCCGTTACTTATTTATTGCAAGCATTTAGAACAGCGGTGGGCACGAAATCTGAATTCGGAAGCAGCCACTAGCTCCCAGAGCCCATGCGTGCCCAACGCTGATTTAGAATACCAAATACCAAGTGTTGCATACTTTTAGGCACATAACTTACTTGAAAGACTTAAATCGGCCATTCCTACCATTCTATTTATCCGATCTTGTTGCGATTAAGAATGATAGCTTAAGTTAGTAGATATCTCAGATCTAGGCGCTCACACAGACGGACAGACATGGCTATATCGACTTGGCTGTTGATGCTGATCAAAAATATATACACTTTATAGGGTCGCAGATGCTTCCTTCTCCTTGTTACATACATATCAACGAATAAAATACAACCTTTTACTTATTTTTAAGTAACGGGTATAATGGCAAATAATAAATAATACTTATTTGGTTCTGTTAAAAGTTATATAATTTAAAACATATTAGAAATCGATTATTGCTGGATCAAAGTCAGTTAACTATTTGGAAATCATAAACAGTTCTTTACAGACACTTAACATGAACACTCCAATTTTGTTTGTGTCGATTATGGTTATGATATTCAGTTGTATATTAATCACAAAGGGGGCAAAGGTGAGTAGAAAGGTTATTATAATAAAAAAAATTCAATATAAATTTTGTTTTTTTTTATATGTTGAGTCGTAAGTTGATTTGGTTTAATTCTAAAACAAAAATCATCTTCTTTTAACAGCCGAAAATCTTTGCGGAGTTTACCAAATTGAAATGTGTAAATCAATGGCCGGAGCTGGTGCAAATCCACTGTCATATTAATTTGACTGAGAAAAATTTGTCTGCTTTATATGCAGATATTACGTTCTCGGAGGATATGAAAACTATAAATGGGAACTACAACGTAGCAATTGAACGGGATCACAAGTTTGTTGATTATACTACAATAGAGTTAGACTACTGCTCGGCCCTGCAGTTGGTACATAGTCACAGTTTGATTCAAATAATATCTTCCGGATTTCGACGTGTATCTAACTTTCCATTGAGCTGTCCATTAAAGAAGGTAAATTTGTATACACCTACCTTATACAAACATATATACAATTTGTACAATTTATGCTCTTATCTTTGCAGAATAAAACATATTTTGTAAATGGTTACACTATTGACCCGAAGGTAATACCGATTTATTTGCCCGAAATAACATTTAGAACGAATGCGACATTTTTCTCATATAAACGAGAACTCTTTTACATAACAAGTGTTGGTCGAGTGGTGCGAAAGTAAAGCAATAATCGATATTTGAAAAATCTATAATACACACAAGACCCGCAATTGTACAAAAAAATAGAAATAATATTGTATAATATTATTTTAAAATTAAATATGGTCGTTCTTAATTCCAAATCCATTATATTCCACCTTAATTTAAACTGAAGAATTAAACATAAATTCAATATAAACTCGCTTGGTTTCATTTAGTTTTCAAACTCCAACGACCGTAGAACACATTTCAACATGAGAATATCACATTTGTATTCTTTTTCCAACACTAAACAAGGCTCCCAGTTTTATATGATTTATAGAGACATAGCATGTTTGCACTATTTTACGCCACTTCTGTTGACATTTAAAACTGTTTGCTCCGACTATAAAAAAAAGGGCATCGTTGTTAACACTTTTTAAAAACTATGTATGTTTGCTGAGAGTATTATGATACTGACGTTGAATATGTTAAGCTTTGATGGAAAAATTTTGGACTTTATATACATATAAACGAATATGTTTCTACACGTTACTTTTCGGTCGAACAGAACCTGCTTAAATTTTAAATGTCATAAAAATTATTAAATTATTATTAAGTGAAAAAGTTAAAACTCTACATATATGTCAGTTCCTTTTCATATATGGGCATTTCCAGAAAAAGGTCCACCACGACGAAAAACGTAAAATTGATCAAAAACTTACATCTTGTGAAATTTTCTTCCAAAAATGTATTCAAGTTATTTATTTCAGCAATATACGCTAGAAGAAATTCAATAGGATGAACATATAGATTCTACATTGGAATAAATTCACTTTTTCCATATTTTTGACCATTTTCTTGAAAATTGATTTCCAAAATGGACCGTTTGTATTTTAACGATTACACTTAGTAGGACAGTAAGATTGTAACATGAACCATTTTAATTATTAGAAATATATTGAAAGTTTATTTTAAAACAAGTTTAACAAGTTGTTTTCGATGTGTCGAATAAAATTTGATGAACAAATTCTTGGCACAAACTAGGTGGAAATCTTGTCACGTTCGCGATGTCGCGCTACAAATTACTAATAAAACTTGTAAAATAAATAAAATGATAGTAACTTATCAAAATTATTTTTTAAACGGAAAACTACATTATTTTATTATGGTTTAAGAGTATTTCCTTCCAAATTACTCGCCACATTTCGCAGACTTTCGCATTTGTCAAGATGAAGTCAAAAACGACTTCCATTTTTAGTCGCGTTCGCGATGCATTGTTTTTTATAAATAATTCTAAAACGACAAGTCTTCAAAGCTTGTCTTTTATCATAAAAATAGTGTTGATAAATTGCATTAAACACGTGAGAAAACAGTTTTGAAAATGTCAGCTTTTACCACTTTTTTTTTCATTTAAAGACGTACAAACGTCGCGTTCTCGATCCTGGAAATACCCATATGTATCTTGATGAAAGGGCATCAAATATTCGGCATTGCGGAAATAGATATTCCACGTCTGTTGTGTTTTTTTTTACTGTATGCTTCTGTTGTGCAGAAAAACTTGATTACAGGTGCGCTAATTTAGTTGCACGCGAAAAACACGCGCGTAATCAAAAACGGTAGGTGAAGTGCCAACCTTCCATTCTGTCCCCCATAACAACTCGTCGTGGAGCTGCCACCGCGTTGCAAGTTGTAACCCTCAACCCCGACGCTGATGGTTTAAATTGGAGTTCATGGCATGCCATGTTGGCGGTTGTTCGCCTCTGGGCGCACAACAATTTAATTTATACACATACATACGTGTACTCGAGTGCATTTGTGTGTGTGTGTGTGTGAGTATTTATTTTATATGCAATGGCAGCGCGCAAAAATGTATGCAATAAATTTTTAATTTAAATCAAGCCATCACCCGCATCACACCCCCTCGTATGTTATTAACATATGAGTGCAGCGCAGTCACTAACCTGTCTCTGATGATTTAGGAGACTCTTCGCGCGTCTATTCCAACTGGTTGACTTCGAGCATGGCGCTGTCGTTTGCCGGATTCAAGTGTCAGCAGAACTGCAGGTGACAAACAAATGTAGAAAAAGAACATTTACATAAATTCAAAAACACAGAGTATAATAGAAAAGTCAAGCATATAAATTCAAGGGATATAGATACAATAAATCAGTCCACACAGTCTATGATACATTGGCATATATTAAAATGTAAGTAAAGAATTAAATTAGATTGGTCACCATCCTATAAACGTCAAGGATCGGAGTCTTACAAAATTGTTTTAAATTAATACATTCCTATATCAACTGTTTATTGTTGCTATCAAGTTTTGCAGAACAGAAACTTTAGTTCATCAGAGCTTTTATTTAAAATATTTGTGTAGAAGACAAGAGTCTAAAAATTATAAAAAAAATAGTTAGATTTAAATTTTTATTTAAAAGTTGCAGAATAATATATTAATATTTTTAATTTAAAATAAAAGTTAGAAAATAAGTGATTTTTTTATTTCTAAAATCAAAATACATAAGATAAATTCAAATTTGAATTTTATTGTATCATGTCAGTTATAAAATTTAAATTTTGTTAATCAAGTCCTACTAACTGCAACAGAATATTGAATACGTATTTTCGGAACATTTTGACCATACTTGGTAGAATATTCGTAGAATGATATGACTCTTACGGCAATGATTTAAACAATATCATTGTTTCTTTTGTAGCTTGTATATTTATTATTAATTTAATTAATTTACTTTCTAAAATATATAGGATTACTATTACAATTACAATTAATTATTTATCTTGGACAATATGCGATCAAACTTGTTATTTGCCTGTAGAATTCATTTCCACGCGAACTTCTTGGCAGAGCTGCTCGACCAGCTTGTTGGACTGCTCCATATCGTGGCGCAGCTTGGCGAGACTGATCTGCATTCGGGCCATTCGCACATCCCCTGCTCTTAACTTTAACTCCTGGGTTGTGGTAAAATCCGTTGGCTGTTGCTGGCCACCCAAACGCACTCGATTAGTAATTGTAAACTGTGAGTTGTGGTCGTTGTTCCTCGAGATGGAATGTGAACTGGGACAAGGTTTCTTGTCATGCGTTTCTGGCATTGTGTTCTCCCTAGCTTTTAATTTTAACTGAAAATTTGGTTAGCCAATCACCGGTTTAATTAATAGAGTATGAAATATTTCCTAATGTTTCAGAATTATTAGCTTTTCGTTTTGACACAATCAAAAGCGACTGCTTCTACAAAGTGAACCGTAAGCAGAGAGGAGTGTGGAAATAGGGGGAGAAAAGGGCATGAGGGGAGAGTGGAGGGTAAATTGAGTGTGGGTGCATGTGTGCACTGAACCAAGCCACTGAGCTTTAATTACAATTAACCGCAAGTGATGTACGGATTGCGGTGACGCAAACAACATTGGCTTGCGGTCAAGTTTCATGAATGAAAACTGTGGCAATATATGACTATTGTACACACTCTGTGAATACACTTGTTTACTTTTAAAACCCCATCATAATAATCCCTACAAACTTTATTGAATAATTTATCTAAAATTAACAATCAGCATACATAGAAAAACTAAAAAGGTTTTGAGTAATTAATTATTAGAGATGACTTATTACTTATAGTAACGATAGAAATAAATTCATAGATATTAGCACAAAACAAAGATTTTGTTTTTAGCTTGAGAAATATACAATTCAAAGAAATCGTGATCTTATCTAAGAAAATAAGATAATATTGAAATTTAAACCAACCCATCAGCTTAACAATTGACTTATTTTAAAAGAGTATCTTACTGTTAACTATTATTGACTGTGGATACTCGATTTTCGAATGGCGTGTTCGGTAAATGATCGTTTAATGAAATAATTAAAGCTGATCAGCTGTTGTCGTCGTCAAATAAATAAAGCTAAAAGTCATAGGCTATATAAAAAATTATAGAAATTGTAAGTTAAAATTGTGTTTTAACATGTAATAAGAATTGTGAAAATCCCAAATATAAAATTTTATTGTTTCAAAACATTCTAAAAATGTTTTGATTGGAAGACGGTTGAAGAACGCGGAGAACTTAAGCAATAATGAAAAAAATGTTGATGATTTTACTATTATTAAATGGGGTCGATGTAACAATTTTAAGTGATTAATTGAACTACGTATTTAATTTTTAAATACGAGTATTTCAGAATTCCTTGGTCACTTAACACAAAGAGTGTGGAGTCTATTGCTATGACATCGTAAATCCCTTAATCCAATATGCAATATGGATGGAACAACAATTTGTCGAGCAAAGAGATTAAATTCATGGGCAAGAGATCGAGATTAAAAATATGGAAGAACAATGTTCACAACAATCAAAAGTGTCAACGAAGATCAGTGCCAATAACGATGAACTATTGTCCACTAGCAAGGTTGCAAGAATCAAGGAGCTTGAGAAAAGCCAAGTCAATCTTAAGTCAAAAGAAGAACCGGAAAAGACTGTAGCTACTGATTGTCGAATTTTTAATAATTCAAACGAAATTCATACAATTCATGTACCGGGCATATAACCATTCCCGGTACCCTGTAAGATCAGACCAAACTGAGCTTAAACAGAAACAAATTAGAATACGAAAATACATGTTTAAATCAATAAAAGACAACGTGATATCTTTATAAAATTCAAAGGATTTCAAGCCTATTATACATATGTAATTCTGTGCAATATGCCCAACTTTAAATTATACGAAAATAAATACGAGAATGGTAGGAAAATGGAATTTAATGAAAACCAATTTCATAATTTCGAAATGCTTTAATGAATATTTAACGAGTATAATTCAATCGGACTTAACTCAATTATGAGTCTACGAATGTGAGAAGTACATCTCAAACCAATTACAAAAGGGTATAAGCAACATGCATGTATTTAAAATATGTGTATGTCTGCATGAAAGGAGAAGAGGGTGGAGGCAGGAGAAGCGTCGAGGCCTGAATGGGTCAGTTTTGTTGGCTGGTAAATTCGAAGCGCGTCGAGTTGACTTGGGCATGCAATTAATTAAAAATACATGCAATGCGAAGTGCCCCAGACATTTCCCTGGCCCCACTTGCAGAATTTCAAAGCTCACACCGAGAAAAATATACGAATATGCGGCTACAATTTGACCGCAGCACAAGCAAAGGACTCACATACATAAGTGCCTGGCCGGGCAAGGACTCCAGAGTCCGGACTCGAAGCATATTGGGCGCACGTATATAACGTGTACACTCAAGCATCGCTAAATGCATTAACCAACCTCTCAGCTCCCCTCTTTCTCTCTCTCTCTCTCTCTCCCTCTTCTTCTTATCCTGGGAACAACTGTGCGTGCAAGTGGTCAAAATATGCGGCTCCTGGTTTGCTGATTCCTATATAGCTACGATAGCTCCTAGAGGTCCTTTCGGTAGCGGGCGTTCATTTGTAAACAACGTTGTCGTAGAAAACAAATAGCAAAGCGAACAAGTACAGTAACAACATCAACATCAACATCCACGCAAGGACATCAAATAAAGTTAAGCAAACAAGAACATTAAGTGCATGGATGTTGTTTTTGCTCCGACTTCCATCCCAAGGATGCTACAGCTACAACTTCATTAGGATGGACCAGACAGCAGACAGTTAACTCACGTCTTCAAATCGCGCTTATTGATTTTTTCTGCTCATATTTCCAGTGGGCATATACCCGATATCATTTTATACCCTCTACTTAGGAAAATTAATCAAAAGGTCCAAGCTACCAAGTCTGCAAAACTTGAAATATTTGAGGAAGATACGAGTCGTCTTCGTACAATTTGATATAACTTTCTTTTTAATTCTCAAAATTGTTTTTCATTTATTATGATTTTTAGCTTATTAAGCAATCGAATTTGAGATTCTGATTTATTCAGGCCTGTTCCGGTTTTCACTTGTTTTTTTGCGAATTTCAATTCGCACGATTTGACCGAATTTCCCTTAAAATTCCTTTACATTTCCTACGAATTTCCCTGGAAAATGTTTTGAGTGAATCAGACATTTGCGTCAAAAGAATTTCCGCCTGTCAAAATATGTAATTAATTCATGAAAAATTTATTTATATATTTATTTATTTTATATTTCAAAGGTAAAACCTACTTTTGTTATAACTTTTGTATTTTTGCAGAGCTGTCAATTGTTGCACAGTGTTTGTTTACAAAAATAATCTGTTCTTTTTTGCATTCAATTACAAACAGTTTTGTACAAACTTTCTTTATTTTACGCAATACTTAAAAATACTTAAGTTGTTGCCTAAAATAAGTACCAATATATTTACTAATTTCTTCACATACAAGGGCAGCCCTAGCAAATCGAGCAAATCCGACAAAAATTTTAGGTTAGAGTCTTATAGATAGTGAGGTATGATGAAATAAAAAAAATTATTAAAAAATCAAATAAATTATTTTTTGTTTATCTGATGATGTTGCGTTATTCCTAAAATATTGGAGAATTTTATAAATATTTAGTTTTCACTTTAATTTTATGCTAAGCATGTCAAAGTCATCGATTTATTCCTTCCGAATTCAAACTCACTAGCTTAATTTCAAGTGAATTCAATCCGCAAAATCGTGCCGAAAGTGAAAACCGGAACAAGTGAGGGAAATTCATTTTCGCAAAATCTTGCCGAAAGTGAAAACCGGAACAGGCCTGATTATAATTGGATTTTTTGCTCTTTAGCTATAGCAAAATATATTTATAATAAAAACAGAGGTCCGATTCGGGTCTAAGCTCGTGAAGAAAATAATTTTAATAAACCACAGCGATTTCGTATATAAAAACACACTCATCAAAGTACTTTGAATCTAAACACATCTACCACACATGATATAAGAATCAAGTGCTCTTTATCTTACACTACAAATTTATGTAATATTTTTGCGATTTGTTTTGGAATTTGACACACAACAAATATACTTTATTTTATATTTAATTTAATAATGCATAAGTTTTGAAGTAAAAAGAATATATAATTTAACTCACTGTATTGTATCTTATAAATAAATCCCAGGATATCTGCGAGTCGTGAACACTTGTATTGGAGTATTCCATTTCAAGTCATTTTATTTTTGCTATTTCTATTCTTTCACAATTTGCACCTGATCTGTTTTTTTTTCCTTTGTCTTGCGGACACGCCGTGCAGAGTGTCAAATGCCATTAAATGTCAACTAACAGCAGAAAAGGAAAATGACGGCGCCAAGTGGCCATCTAGGCAGTAGAAGTCCAGGTACAGGTAAAAGTACAGGTAGCTACTGATTGCCAGGTAACTCTCAATGGACGAATGGGGATGGTGAAGAATGCATAGCGGATATTTCACTTACCTTTTACTTTTTAGCTTGACAAGTGGCAAACGCTCTGACAATGTTTTGACGATTCTGGCAGGTGTAAGCGATTCTGACATGAACACACACACAGAGATACACTTACACACACAAGTATAAGAAATTAAATGGAATGTGTGATGGGTGTGGCAAAGTCAACACAAGAAAATACATATCTTATCTAAATATACTCGTACTAGCTGTTCAAATATTATGAGTCGATGGCACACAAGATACTACTTACGATGACTAAACTCGGAAAACCCTCAATACGAATACAGCGCATTCAAACAAAGATACATATGTACATATGAATTAATATTTCCAGTCTTGGGACATATTGACACTTAGTTCACGACTTATCAGCACCTGTAATAACTATTACATATTAATAGTTTAATTATTATCTTAAAATAACTTTGACGTCATAAGTTTAATTATATTTAACGTGCTCGATTCAACAATCTATCTTTAATGTCAGAGCTCTGTTTTAATTTGGGTATTTCTAACTATTAACTATTTTATCGATTGCAAGTGGACTTAGTCAATGGCTATTGTATTGCTATGGCTAAAATGTACTATTTTCACCCCTTTTTCCTCCTTTTCATAAAAAAAAGTAATTTTTAGCAATTTTCAAAAAAACAAAAAATATTAGAGAAGAGTTTTTTGAAAAAAAAATTTTGCAGTTACTATTAAAATTGTTTGAAGAATTTTTGCATCGAAACATTTTTTTGTTTAAACTCGAGGAAAAAAGTTTCAAAAGTAGACCTTTACAAAAATAGTAAATTTTCAATGGGTACGTAATGGGTTAAGAAAAGTTTTGCATCACTCAAACGGAATTTAAATATTCTTTCCATTGATGCCAAAAACTTACATGAAGTAAGTTTAAATTATGAGTCAATTTAACTTTAAATGTTGTTAAAATAAATATGCCGACCAGTTGAAGAAATTGCAAAATATTTTAATAATCTTAAAATCTAATGTACGAAAATAGATAGTTCGGATAGTTTGTAAATGCATAAGCTATCAAAATGGACAACTGCAAATAAATCTACTGATAATAACAATAGTAATGTTTGGTTCAAAGCACTTGTCTAAATAACTTAATTTTATTAACAAATCTTTAAAAACTCCAATTGAATTTCCCTTGCATATGTGCCCATTTCGAGATCCATCCGATGCTCGTAATCAGATGCGCCATTGCGTTGCCAAATGATGGCAATAATCATAATGATAATCATGATAAAAATCCGAAATCGTGGCTTGACTTAATTGAATACATGCTGGGCGCTCAAGTTGCTAAACTTTGTTGTATCCGCATGAGGCAGATACCAAAATTGCAGCAGGCGATGATAAACGAGCGAGTCGAGTAATAGGAAACAAACAAGCATTAAGCCAAATATATATGTTTATACACTTATATCTAAACAAATAATATTTATGGGCTCGCTCCCTGGTGTCTCGAACCAGAGGAGGCGACCAGCAAGAATTTTTGGCAGCGCTTAGCCGCCTCTGTAGGACAGTTAGAAGTCGACCAAGCCAGTTATATTTATGTGCTTAGCCGAGTATAATCAGCAACACCTCATAAATTAACAGGACAATTGTGGCTTAAATAGAATTATACGATAATAAGGTTAGCTTTTGAACAAACTTCCTATTTGAAATAAAATAGTTTTTAATGGAAACATCCTAATGCAGTTTTAGTTTGGTTTTAGTTTAAAGGAAATAGGATTTTCTATTTTTGGTAAAAAAAAAAACAAGTCAAGATATCTTAAAATATCTTTAAAAACGTTTTAAAAAGCCTCAAGGTAACATTAAAAAAATATCAAGTCAAATTACTTTTATGAATATTGGTTTTAAAATATTCTATTAGAGAAAGTGAGATCGAGGTTAATTGGAAGATACATCCGCTATCAAAGGTTCAGTACTATAGTTATAAATTATAACAGTAATAATTTTTTATTTGACTTAAAAAAATATTTAATATACAAAATAAAATTGCAGATTAACAAAAAATTAATTTAATTAAAGGGAGAATATTTTGGAACTCAAAAAAATAAATACTTTAATTTAAAAATGAAAAGATAAAAATAAAACTAAAATTCACTTAACATTTGATGCAAGAATTCTTTTTTTTTTGCCATAAAAATTTGTATATTTTATTTAAACAGGTTTTCTGCTACCTTTAGTGGCAACTTAATCTAGTTTTACATTTAAGGGAAGGAACAATCACAGGTGATACATACTATATATAGAATTATATTATTTACGGCATTACAAATTAGATGCAAGAATGGGGGAATATCCAAAACAACCACAAGGTGCTGCTGTAGGGTATGCAACAAATGTGCAATTTAAATTTTTAAATCTAAAAGGGAATTGTGGAGTTGGACGGACAGAGGTGGCTTCGGGCTGAGTTGTTTTGCTTCAGCACCTTCAGACACACAAACAGCAATCAACTGGCAGACGAATCAGGCGCAGGCGTTGGCTTCCATTTGGGTTCTGGGCCCTGGGCAGACGATGGCGGCAATGGCAATGCCTGGCAACAGCATCCTCGTTGCACACACTCACACACACACACACTTGATGTACTATGTGCGACAAAATCAATAAATTGTGTTTGTTGTTTTTTGTTCGTTGCCATTGTTGTTGTTGGGTGGCTGTCCTGGAGGAAGATTTCAGCCAATGTCCAACAAATATAAATCTTTAGCTCACTTAAGCCCTTTAAATATTATTATCAATGGCCAAAGCAAAAGATTCACGTATACACACACACACAAACAACTTCAGATGCAGCCAGTGGCCAGTGGCTGCCACTGTTTGTGGCAGGTGTCGGAATATGTTAAAGCCGAAATGGAAATGCCCTCGAGCATGCCTATAAGAAATTCAATGATTTAGTTAGTTATTTCACTTGGTCAGAGAATAATTAAAATTGTTTCATTTTCATTTTTGAGCTCAAATTTGTTGTCTCATTGAATATTCAAAGAACCAGATCGCAGAGACTGGCATAAGTTGAAAATATGGAAAAGTCTTGAACCTTATTTGAAGCTCACACGCATCTAAAAAATTTATTTAAATTTAAAATGTACGATTGAATGGCTTTAGACTTAAAGTAAGCGTCTTCAAATACATTTGATTGACTTGAAATTAATATTTATAGCATAGATTTAAGATTGCAGCTTGAAAATTTCTGAAACTGAGCTAGCAAAAGTTGTTTCAATGAAAATTGTATTTTTCATTTGGGTTCGAACGACCTAAAGGTATTTGAAAGCTCAAACAATAGATCATAAAAAAATGAATGTGCATCAAGTTAGCTAAACATTTTCGGAAAAAACAACTTTTAAGGGATGGATAATTTGCCGTTAATTATCCGTAAATTATTCGTGAAAAAATTAATTTTGCCGCTCTTTTATTTTTAAAAAAAAACCAATGTTCTGCTAACTTGATATCAAGTTAGCAAGACACTCCCACAATTTTGAGAATTTTTGAAAACTTTTTATAGTGGAATTTGCCGTTAATTATCCGTAATTTATTCGTGAAAAAATTAATTTTGCCGCCCATTTATTTAAAAAAAAAATAGTGTTCTGATGTTTCAAGTCAAATCGATCGATGTTATTTTAACATTGGACTGTTATGTTAACATTTCTGGTATTTAACATAACCCGTTTTTGTGGAATTAATTAATTTTCACAAATGTTCAAATTTTTTAATTTTTTATACTAACACATAAATACAGTCAAACTTGCCTAACTAGAATTTTCTCTAACTCGAACAAAATCGAGTGGCAATAGCGTTTACTGAGCAAATTTCATACAATTCTGCTTCTGTAACTCGAACTTCCATAAGTCGAATTTCTCCAGAACTCGAACAAAAATATCGGCCCGTGCTTCTCTAAGTCGATGATGGAATATTGCATCAACAATTACGTTAGCTGGTAAATTAGCTTTAGGAAAGACGTACTTTATGTACTTCTTTGTTAGCGTAGCAGCGCAAGATTATTTAAAATATTAAATTAAATTATAAAATATTCAAACTTTTTAGTTAAGGAATTCGAAAGTGGCTGAAAAATTTGGTATCTCAGCAAAATAAGAGTTTTTATAATTTTAAAAAATAGAAAATTTGTTATGATGTTATTTGATTCGGGAACTTCTTCTGGATACAGCAAAAGAACGAACATTTCTGAGAATATGGTAGGTTTTGAACAAACTGGAATCAGTTTTTGTTGAAAATAACAAGAAAAGTTAGCAATTTAAAATGTATTTATGAATGAATGAAATTGTAGTTTCTTTTAAAAAATTAAAAAAAAAAATTCCCTAACTCGAAGTCTCCATAACTCGAACTTTTTTCTTGGATAATGGTGATTCGAGTTAGGGAAGTTTGACTGTATATTCAGCTGTTATGTTACATACCAGAAATGTTAACATAACAGTCCAATGTTAAAATTACAGCAACGATCGATTGGACTTGAAACATGAGAACACTATTTTTTTTAAAAATAAATGAGCGGCAAAATTAATTTTTTCACGAATAAATTACGGATAATTAACGGCAAATTCCACTATAAAAAGTTTTCAAAAATTCTCAAAATTGTGGGAGTGTCTTGCTAACTTGATATCAAGTTAGCAGAACATTGGTTTTTTTTTAAAAATAAAAGAGCGGCAAAATTAATTTTTTCACGAATAATTTACGGATAATTAACGGCAAATTATCCATCCCTTAAAAGTTGTTTTTTTCGAAAATGTTTAGCTAACTTGATGGACATAAAAAATGAAGTATACACCAAATACAAAAAGAATGGGTATAAATTATCTGATTCAAAGTTAAAGTTTTATTTTATTCAGATAGTCAGATATAATTTTATCTAATTCATTTTTTGACTTGCTCTTAAAGCGATCTTTACAACCGTTTTAATCTGCTCTAATAAGTATGCTATATATATGTATATATTGCTGTAGTTTTTAAAAAAAAAGGTTTGTCAATAGACCGAAAGTCGAATAAAAATAAAAGAGTGGAAGAATGGTAGCAAAATCTAAAACAACAGCAAACTGTATTTAGTTTAATTCAAGGTTAATACAATAACAATTCAAATAAATTATCTATTTAACCCTCTACCGCATACAGAGCCATATTTTTAATGAAATTTCTTTTAGTTAAAACGGTACTTAAGCGAAGTCGATTGTTATTGGTCATTCTCTTTGCACTATTTTCTATTGGAATAAAATATGAAAAAAAAATTTTGAGTTGCTTCACTTCGTGTTTCTATAAGTTTTGTTCAAGCGTCTCGCGTGAATTTGTGAGTGAATTTGAAAGTGAATTTTGCTGAATTTCGAATTAAATTTATATCTTCAAAAAAAAACATTTCTTTTGTTGAAGAATAACTTTTTCCAAAAGAAAATAAAGTTTTCTTTCATAAAAAAATATAATTTGACTGTAAGGTAGGCATTATATATAATATTTCTTGCAAAAATCGGCGAAAAAATTTATGGTTCTTCATTTATTTTTTCCTAAACTATACACCCAAAAAAAAAAATTTGTCCAAATATATATTATAATATGCCTAATAAACACATATATGCATAAAATTATGTGTTTTCCTTATTGGATCTATGTTCATGCAGTAGAGGGTCAATTTCATAAACCTATTGAAATACAAAGTCATTTGATCTCGTCTAAAAAAAATATACACCTAATAATTTCAAATGCCTAAATGTAATGCTTGCTTTAAAGCTAGTGCTCAAAATATATTTATGCAAAATAATATTAGTGCAGTAGACCGTTATAATTGTCATATTAGAGAAAAGCGAGTAGATAGCTTGGACTTGTCGAGTGTTTCGAGTGCCCAGTTGGCCAGTTGCAGTTGGGAAGTTGAGGTTGAGAAAAGTGCAGACGCTTTTGGGAAATTGCTTAATTTAGCGCAAAAAATTATCCACTAGGCGAACGGAGCAGACTAAGGGTTAATTCCAGACGACAAACGACAGAGGCAGACGACAACAATTCGAAATTTGTATTTAAAATGACAGCAATGAAAATACGATACAAAAGATACAAAAGCAAACACATTTACACAAAACTAGACAACACTGAAGTTAGACTTTGATTTTTACCACTTTTTAACACATACATAGAGCACACGCACACACAAACACACACATACAGGCAATAACAATAATAAAGTAAAGTCGCTTCAGCTAAATTGATCATCTAATCTAATAAACGAAATGCCCATCCAGATGAATGGGAATAATAACGACGGCACCGCTGTGGTGCTGGATATTGAAGGCAAGGATGGTGAATTGAATGCAAATCCAAAGACCATTGGCTGGAATATTAAGAAGAACGAACCAGACGATCCAACCAAACTGAATCCACCCAAATTTTTTGCCGAAGTTCAGGAGAGTCACAAACAGATCACCGATCGATTTGTGGAGCTGCTCAATCTCTTCGAGGATTACACAAAGATCATGGAAAGCGAACAGGCCCATTTCAATCCACAGCCCAAACTGAAGCGCACTCAATCCGAACAGTTCACAGCGGCGCACACGCAACCTGAGCGTAAGTTAAAAGAGCAAAAGGGTTGTCTGAAAAGTTTCTGATCTCCACTTGAAGAAGACTTAACACATTAACCAAATAGTGATCATGTGATTATGCATCGTTTGATATCTTATTAACCAAAATTTAAACCATATCGTTCGTGTAGATATCGATTGAGAGTCGATTGAAAAGTGGCTAGTTTTCTAGCTGAAATCATAGTCTTGGCTATTTTTAAAGTCGTTTCTCCCTTGGCAATCTTTCTCTGGTAAAATCATTTGATGAGTTTCAGAAATATAAGAAGAAGTCCACGTGTATTGTCTTTTAAAAACCAGTATTTTTTAACGAGACAATATTTAATTTTTTCTAATACCGCAAAACGATAAATATACTATAGATATGCATTTAGACATGATTTATATTTACGTAATGTTGAAAATCATTTTAAACCACCCTCGTACGTGTGCTCTACTAACGAGAGTTTTGTCTGTTCCACAGCTGATAGCAGTGAGCTTCTGAAAACGACTGTTAGCCTCAATCGCATGCAGCTATCAGATTGCACGCTGCTGGGAATACCCTGTAAACTCACGAACGAGGCGGGTTGTCAAACCTCATGGCTTGTCTTTCCCGACAAGAGCGATAAAAAGAATCTTCTGACGACACTGGATAAACCGAAAAAATCGGAAGAAAAGCAACAACAGAATCAAGATCCGAATCAACGTACCCTGCATATTGAAGTCGAATCGGTTAGCTCGACAACGGCATTTCAACGTGCTCCACTGCGTCATCGCTTGTGGCAGGTTGTGATCGAGGCTTGGCAATCGGTGATCGCCGGTTTCAATATGATGGGCGAGAATATTACCTATGTGCTATTTGTATTGCTGTGCATGTGGTGTCTCTATCTGATAATTGCACATTATTCTAGCTTCTTGAACACAAATCTGACTCAAAAATATGACATTAAGCGCACTATGATCCGCGTCCGAGGCCATCCAACACAAACATGAATCGCACTCGTTTTTCTTTTTTTGGGACCAACAACAACTGATGATGATGTGTAGTACACATATTATATTAAAAGCAATTCGTGTGCCTAAATGTTATTTATCGAAACATACTGGGGGTACAACAACACATAATGGCGAGACTACAGTATAATGCCGAAGCAAAATCTGTCAGCATATAGCAAAAGCGATCGGCTAACGGTGGTCGATTTTGTAGACTGGGCGTCGCTACGGAAACCGCATCAATGTAGATCGTTTGACGGTTCAGCTCGCATGGTGCTCTTTCAAGTAGAGCACGATCTCCAGGCGTTGCTTCTTGTGGATAAAGCTTTCGGAATCGTAGTTGTTCCGTTTGACACGCGATATCACTAAATTTCTTTATCAATTGATCATTTCTTCGATAAATTTCCAATTCATCTCCAGAGCTGTCTGCGTGATAAATGGCGATTAAAACCCATTCTTTTTAAGAATACCTACAAATTCTTTCAAAAATTTACCATCAGCCAATGCGGGAACCAACCAATTGTGCCATTGTTGTTTTCGTTCCATCATCGGATAATCAGTTTGAAGATCGCGTTGGGATTGACTTAGGCCCGGAGCTGAGCAAATCGGGGTAGATGCACTATTCTCATTGATCCATCCCCTGACAGGCGATTCGTTGTCAATAATAATCTCTTCATCATTTGGACTATATGGCATTATGCCTAAAATATCATAGAGCCTTTGGCATGGTCCTGCTTCGATGGGTTCCTTGATCCTCGATTGCCTTTGATCGATAGCCTCGTGAACTAAATCGGCTATAAGGGTGTCTATAACGATGGCCGACTGCGTCTCTTTGAATGCCATGAGGTGATAAATTTGGAATTTTTCACAAAAAAATCTTTAATAATGTAAAACAAACATATTTTCTCAAAATAAAGTGTCAACCTGACACTTTGTTGAACAATTCTGAGTTTCGTTTGAGATCTTGAAAACATTAGAATCCAAAATTAACAATGGATAATGACAAACAAAAACCGCCAGACGATGAGCAGCCAGGAGAGCGATCCAATGTTCTCCACTTGGCGGACGGTCAAGTGGGTGAGACAGAAACAGACGAGCCCATACCAAGGCGTGTGAGCTTCGAGATGCCACGGCAGAGCACCTTGGAGGGCCCGAGTCTGGATGAGGTCAAGGCGCTAGTCAAGGACATGATTGACAGTATTATGCCAAATTTTGAGCCAGAGAGGGAAGCTAGCACCTCCACACTGACATCGATGACGACGTCGGCCATGAGCTACGACGATGAGCGATTGCATCGCATTCTGCGACTGCTCGATCGGTGTACACGCAATCTGGAGGCCTTTGAGGAGCACATGCTGAACGCCAGTCGGGAAGCACATTCAAGCCAGGCTGATGAGCGATTGGAGTTGACACAACAATCCGAGCTGGCGACACAGACACGACCACAAAATAGCCAAAGTCGTATCAGTAGTCAAAGGATTAACCAACAACAACAACAACAACAGCAGCAACAACAACAACAACAACAACAGCAAGAAGGGGAAACGGAAATAATTCCGCCCTGTGAGCGCAGACATCATATAATCACGATCAGTGCCAACAGCTCATCCCGATTTGCAGCTCCAGCTCCGCCTCGCACATTGATGGGTCGCATTGGTCACACATTGGGCGACTTTGCAGGTGCTCTGTGCTTGTGCCTTCAGGTGAACAAGGATTGCATTTTTTGTCTCGGCTTCTTCTTAGCGTTTGTGATCAGTGCCAGTTTTCTCACTGCCTTCTTTTATCGCACCATCAGCCTGAGCACTGCGCCCATCCGGGTGCCAATCGATCAAGTTAGATCGATCACTTCGGGGCCATCGGGCAGTGAAACGGCCACACTGCGTTTAAATGGAGGCTATTACTATATCTATAATACTCATCGACAGCATTTTGTATAATATCTCGATTGTCCGAAATTAATCTATCGTTTCATAAATGGATATTTATTAAGTGTAGATCTAATGATTTTTCTTTAATGGTCGATATTTTTAATTTTAAAGTTAAGCTTTAGATATCAACGATTTGGATTGATTTAAATTTGGGCTAATTAAATTTGGCTGTTGCGTTTGATAAATGAAAACAAATTTACAAATATCCAACGATTCTCCAACTTTAAGATATTCATTAAAAAGGATTGCTAAAGATTCTTAACATATGCATTTCTTTCAGAGGTTACCTTTTGATTTGAGTGAAATCTCTTTTCACAAAATCGAAGGCTGAACACTATTCTTTGTAATTAAAGTTTTCTATTTTCTATTATCTATTTTCGTACTGAATCGCATCTTGATCGGATACATATAATGGTGTCTAAAGAAGTCTACGTTCGGAGAATTCGTTTTCAAAACCGGTGAGTGAGACCCAATGAAACAGAACATTTGCCAAATTGTACACGATATGTATATATTTAATTAGGGTGACCATTAACTAGCGCATATAATAACTCTGGATATAGTCATTCATTCAAAATCTATAGATAATTAGTTTGTGGTTTTGAATAAATTAAAAATCGATTAAAATGACAATTAATATATGCATAAACGAAAATCTCTTCATTAAGATTTTTTTCGAATTTATGCTTTTCAGCCAATTAAGGTTGCCAAATCCAAAAAATAGTTTGTTACAGACCCTCACCATGAACGCCAACATTTTGTTCTCTTTGACGACGGCTCTGCTCTTTAGTTTTACACTTATCACAAATGGAGCTAGGGTAAGTGAATTGCTTATAATCAAAGATAGACTCAAGTATTTATATTGAAGAGGTAACAACTTTGAACAGATAATTAAAACATTTTAATAAATTAGAAGTTTATTATGGCCCACTTTTTTAAAGCATTTGTCATTTCAATAGCACTGCATAAATAAGTACTAATTAAAATTACTAAAATAAAAAATGGTGTGGTTGTTGTTGTGCATTGAAAAACTTATCTTTCCTTTCAAACGCGCCTCAAAGAACCATTGAGAATTTCTAAGCAAGTAAATGCAAAATAAGTTTAAGATACAAATTTATAGTTTACGATCTTACTAAGTTGTTCTGTGAGAATTCGCTGTGAGAACATGTATCAAATAAATACCTCTCATACCTCAAATTTTAAAATATAATCAGCTTGGGCCCCTTGAATTTAATTTCGAGTTTGGGCTGGACCTTGGCCAAATGTTCGACTGGAACATTCTTACTTGTTTTTGGGTTGTTTAATTTAACATTTTTTGTTTTTCCTTTCACAGCGCAAAGCAGTAGTAGACTTCACCAAATTTGAGATTGAAAATATGCAACCGGAGCTACTGCAAATCAACTATCAGCTCAATCATACGTCTCAAAACATTTCAAGCCTGTATGCCAATTTCAAACTTTCCAAAGAAGTTAATGAAGGCAATGGGACATTCAATTTAAGAATTAAATATGGCGGAAGGAACTTTAACTACTCAAATGTGAAATTTAATTGTAATGGATTGGGCGCGATGGATGGCAATTATTATTTAGTCAAGATGGTAGCTGTTAATATACGCACCTTTTCAAATTTTCCGTTGAGCTGTCCTTTAAAAAAGGTTTTTAATCACAAATTTGCGCATATAAAGCGGTCATAATATTTTTCTATCTTTTCAGAATAAACTATACTATTTAAATGGCTTTACAATTGTAACGAGCACAGTTCCAAGTTATCTACCCGAGTTGACGTTTCAAACAGACTGTTCCATTTTCGTCGATGAGCGCCTAGTAGTCCACATCAAAACTGCTGGAAAATTGCGACGAATGTAATGTACATTTTAAATTCTTATAGCAATTCTCTAATGAATAAAAATCCCATGGCGCGAGTTTTTGCATCTATGTCTTTTCTAAATAAACAAATTTGTTTAATTTTCGCATATTTGCAGCATTTTGATTTCGATTTGAGCAAATCTTTCAAACGATTCTACAACTTTTTTAAGATTTTCAAATACTCTATGTAAATGGATTAAAAAATGCATTCTTTTCAGAGATAACCTTTGCATTTGAGTAAAATCTCTTTTCGCACAGTTATTATATACTACACACCCACAGTTTAGAAGATATAATTATCTTCTTGGTGATAAACGTTTTCTAATATGATAAAAATCACAGAAGTCAGTGCTCACTAAATACAAAGTTTAAATTCTATTGATGTTAATAAAAATAAATAAATTCAATACAAAAGTACATAAGAGCTATGAATGAATTATAATAAAATACTGCTACTACTTCTAGGCACAGAAGTCTGAGTGCGGAGTAGAGGTTTTTAGAACCAATGCGTGATTTGATGAAGCATAACTTTTTGAGAAATTGTACTATAGATCATTAACTAGCGCATATAATAATTGTGGTAATAGCTGTTCATTTAAAACCTATAGATAATCAGCTAATTAATGTTGTTCGAATCAAAAAATATTATAAATAAATATATAATAATATAGCTATATTACTAGCATTAAAAAGCACAGTAAGTAATATAAATTTAATTACTCAATGTCCATTGATCTGCTCATCAAACAACAATTTGAGAATTTCTAAGCAAGCGAACGCAAACAAAACAGTTTAAAATATAAATTTATAATTTATGATCTTTTGTGAGAATTTGCTGTGAACAAATACCTTTGAACTTGTCAAAGCCACAAATTTTGGTAGAAATACTCCTATGATATGCTCGCAGATCAAGTTTGTATAGAAATTTGAACAAGATAGAATAAGATTTATTTTTTATCATGCAATTATTTAGCACCAGGCTTTATGAAAATATGTACGCCCGGGGCACTTCGGATTTAGCTCCTCGAGAGCCTCGAGCTATCTCGACTATTACATTCTTACTTGTTTTTGATTGGTTTAATTAATAATTTTGTTTTTATTTGTCACAGCGCAAAATTTGAGATTGAAAATTTTCAACCGGAGCTAGTGCAAATCAACTATCAGCTCAATCGTACGTCTCCAAACATTTCTAGTCTGTAAGCCAACTTCAAAGTATCCAAAGAGATTAATTAAGGCAATGGGATAATTAATTTAAGAGTTCAATATGGCGGAAAGAACTTTAACTACTCTTATTTTAAATTTAACTGCAAATTTGACTTTGAGGCATATCAATTATTTAAATAAGATGGTAGCCGATAACTTACGTTCCTTTTCTGATATTCCGTTGAGTTGTCCCTTAAAAAATGGTTGTAATTCAGTAATTATCGCTTATGCAACAACCTGAACATTTTTCAATCTTTTCAGAATAGACTATATTATGTAAATGGCTTTAAAATTATAACGAGCGAAAATAAAAAAAGAGAATGAGACGAGTTGATGTTTGAAACAGACTGTTTTATCTCCTTCAATCAACGACTAGCACTTCACATCAAAACTGCTGGAAACTTGCGACGAATGTGAAGTATGCGCCCAATATTCCATATTATTAAACTATCCTACTGAATTATTTAAACTACTTAGTTTGCTTAACTCCGTTTTCTAATTCCAAACAAATCTTGCAGCGCCTCTACTATTCATAAAAGTATTGTTGTTCACTGAAAATTAGAATGTTGAAAAAGAAAGAAAGAAAAACATGTTATATTTATTGTATCTAGTAAATTTGAAATTTAAGTATGTATTATATAGATACAATTGGTTTGTGGCGGATTCAAGTTTGAGGACAATTTGAATGCTATTCGCATTTAACTCTGGACAAACGTCACGTTTGTTCCGACTCTAAAGGACTCTGCACTTTGTGGTGTCCCATTGTCCATTGCCCATCGTAAGTTGTGCGTTTCTTTTTCGTTTTTTATTTATTTTTTTTTTGTGTCAGGCGTCGCATTTAACTTCAACTGACAATGGGTCACAAAATGGATACCATTCCACTGCGCCACCTCGTGGGCAACCAAAATTGGCCACAAAACGTTCGTCGCCTGCTGTGCGGGCACAGGGAGAGGCCCAGAAACTTTTTGGCAAGATGCCAGCACAAAGGAATTATTGTTAATATAGGCTGTCCGGACAGAGCTAGAGTCAGAGTTGAACAGAACAGAACAGAGCTGAACTGAACTGAACTGAGTTGAGCTGGCAGCCTGACCGGGCCTTCGGCTTTGAATGTAATTTATTTATGCGAAATATGCCAAACAGTTTGAAAATTCAACACTTCGCATTTACAAAACGATCTACATACCGAATTTTATGTACACTATACACTAAACTAACTGGGAGTGAAAAAAAAAGATATACATCATAAATCTTAAGCGTTTGAAAGGATATTTAATATATATATCAATAATTTTCAAGTAAAAATGTGTATACAAAGTGTAACGTCCGCAACAGTCAAAAATTACGATTTTTTTAACGAGACTACTTAACGTTATATTTTAAGCTGGATTTATATGGTCATATATTCCACTGAATTTTTTGTTTTTGGACATTGTTTGTTTATTATGCAAAACTCGCTTATGAAATAACCTTAAATCGACTTTAATATTTTGTAACGTCCGCGACGGAGCTTTCAGCAAGCTTTATTTTTTTTCAGAAACTATAAGGCTTTTCTTTTAAAATAGGTTTTAGAGCACTCCCAAAGAACTGCATTATTCAGAAAATTTTATTAAAATGTACCTATCCGAAAGGGAGCTGTATCAGTTTTAACATGAAAATATGCTTGAAAATGTAACGTCCGCAACGCAAGCCCATATTCGTAACAAATCCACTGCATTCGTTCCAATGTAAGACTATATTTTAAAATTGTAAGAGCTAACCAAACATCGTGACAAAATGAATTGACTTGAAATTCTCTTTAGACCGAAAACAAGCCATGTGTGATATATTTTATTGAGTTCTTCTCTTTTTTTTTGAATGGTAGATGGGCAAAACGGATAAGCTGTTTAGATAGCAAATTTTTGCAAAAATTGATTTCTTATTTATTTATTGTTGCTATTTCTCATTCTCTTTTTTGGTTTCGTTCGTTTGATTTTATTTTTGGTACAATTAAAGTTAAAGGAAAAGAAACTGCCAAACAATTTGAACAATGATTTCAAGTTGAATGTATGGCCCATTGTCGAGGTAGAGGATCGAGGAGGTTGATGTTTGGGTTTGTTTGGGGGTGACTTCGATGTTTGACTACAATGGGCGAACAGAGCGACGCGCGTTTCCGCTGGCAGGAAATTGAATTGCACGAGCACGCGAAATTACATCATTTTGGAACCACGGTAAACAATTTCCCGTTCACCTGGCAGTGTCGTTTTTTCACAGACTGCGAGGCGGACTGGGCAGGAAGGTGCAAAAATAAAATTTGACAAGCGAAATGTTGTTGTTAGGTTGCTACCTTGTTAACGGCAATTTTGTGCGAGAAAATATCAATTTCAGTTTTTGCATTTTTTGTTTGCGATTTGAAAAAATAATAATAATAAACAATAAAAAATAAAAAAAATATAAAAATAAAAACACCTCTTTTGCCATATCGTGCAGGTATCGTATGCTCTCCGCATACCCCAAAAGGCAAAATGGCGACGGGTATAAAAAAAAAAAATAATGATAACTGAAAATAAAAACAAAAATAAAAAACAGCAACAACTGGCAATCAAAATGTCTGCGAACTCGAACCAGAGAATGACAGCCAGCATATGGAGGGATAGACATACGTTTAGAGGAGAGGGCGGCTTAAAAGGTTTTAGCTTTGGAACTGAATCGAGTGGCCAGACTTCATAAAGAAAACACTAGTCATCCTCCAAAGAAACGAAATCAACTGTAGTCCCTTATTGGAATCTGAGTCTTTACTTTAATTTGAATGGCATGGGATCAAATTGTTTCAATTAAAGAATATGCTAAATAAACTATGCATTTTTTATGCTGAACCAAGTACTTTCTTATTTATTTCCGAAATATTTATTGAAAAAATCAATTGTTTTAAAAATTGATCATTTATATATAAAATAAGTTTATTTATAGCCTTAAAAAATCCAGGAAATATCGAAAACCAATTTGGGGAAAAGAAATGAAGCAATTTTATATAGACCGTATTTAATGCTCTATTGTTCGAATTTTCTAATCAAACCATCTCCTAGACAAATTATCCAACTGCATTCAAAGTAAATAGAGTCAATGTAGTCTTTTTAAAAACTTGAATTGAAAAATTGAGGAACATAATGAAAATTAAAACATTTAAAATTCGACGATACGCTCTCATCTTAATTTTCTTTTATCTCTCATATATAAGTTAAAAAAAAAAAAACCCTAAAAGAATTTGAAAAACTTGGATAAAACTAAATAAATTAGGATGCACTTTAATATTTTAAAAGTGACCCTCGTTCGTTTTTGCACATATGTATGATGTTGCAAACTAAAGCGAAACTCAGTCAATGTGCCACTCCCACTTGGCGGCCCTTCTACAACTACAACTACAACTGCTGCCGCTGCTTCTTCCTCTTGCTCTTCCTCTGCGTCAACATGGCAACGCTGTCAGTTTGAAAGGATTATTGCCACTTGCCGCTTGCGGCGAACGTTCTCAAATGTAACACGTTTGAAACAAGTTTAGATACGTGAGCTGGTCGTATCTTTTTGGTTTGCGTTTGGTTGGGTTTGAGTTTGAGTCGCTTCTTTGGCTATGTAAAAAGTCATCAACGGCCCAGTCGGCCAGTCAGCCAGTCAACCCAGTCAGATAGCCCAAGTTAGCCAGCCAGCCAGGCTAGGCAAAAGCGAAATGACTGCGACTCCGACTGCGACTGGCGACTGGTTTGACGGGCTTTTTGAATGGGCCCGCGGTCTCAGGCCACAATTTGCCCTCACTTCAGTTTGAACTCTCTGTGGCCAAGAGCCCCAGCCAAATAGTCGTAAAAATTCGCGATAATAAAAAAAAAAAAAAATAACAAAACTGCACAACTGATGAGATGCTCTGCGTAAAACAACCTAACTGCTAACACATAAAATAAAAGGAAAAAAAAGTTAGAACGTTTCGGGTTTGCTTTGGGAGTTGTTGGAGAAACTAAAAGATTGATTGAAGACCCAAAAGTCATTCATCATGCAAAAACCCAGCATGACAACCAATCATAAAGACCATTACTATTCGAAAAATATTATATAAGAACTAGCGAATATTGAAAAATGAAAAGTGAAAAAAATAAAATCGCAATAATGTCACTTTAATCGAATGATTTTGACCAAAACCGATTATTTTATCTTCTCTTTTGGTTTCCAAAATTCCATAACACAGGGTGGCGCAAAAGAAGTCATCCGATGTGGTTTGGCTCTCATTTTTTTTCTAAATGAAAAATTTTGATTCTGTTTTTTGATTATGTTTATTCGAACCTTAAGAATTTTATTGGTTTAGGCGAGAAGATGACATCGGCCAAGTGTTCGCTGCCAGAGCTCATGACCATACGCCCGTTTTATGGCATTTTCCATCACTTTTGCCAGAACTTCGGGCGACAGGTTCTCGCATTCCTGGCGAATATTTTCCTTAAGGGCTTCAAGAGTTTGCGGCTTGTTGACGTGAACCTGCGACTTTAAAAAAACCCCATAAAAAGAAGTCTGGAATGGTTAATTCGGGTGATCTGGCCGGCCAGTGCAAATATCAAAAACGAGAGATAAAGCGGTTATTATTATTTCATTATTACAATTATTCTGCGTTCTTGGGGAGTTTATCGCTCCATGGCTTATTCACTTGTATTCTGTATCTGTCTAGTCCACAAATGTCAAAACAGATTTGACATTGGCGGCCATTTGCAAAAATGAGAGCATCTTCCAATAGGGTGACTTCTTTTGCGCCACCTTGTACTAATTTTCTTTAATTTCTTTTAAAGCTATGAGAATATTTATAATGATTTTTTTTTAATATTTTCCTACTGTTTTAAAATCAAACCATAATTTTTGCCCTGCATAGAAAGAAAGGACAATCGAAATGGAGTTTCGTTTTCTATTTATATTACCATAGGATCGCGAGATTATTTAGCTAACTTTGCTATAAATCATATACAAAATTAAATTTATTTATTTATTTATTTAGTGTCAACTAAAAGCAGTTGACCAAATGAATTTATAAAAATTTAAATTAAATTAAGTAATATAATACGTATATTGCTTAAGTTTAAGAATTTATTAACAAATCTAAATTCATTATTAGTGTGACGAATGTATATATTTTAAGAACTTATTTCTGTATGTTTTGCACAAACTTATACTATACTTATACCCTTTCTGATACACTCTTAAGTTACAGGGTATGCAAATAAGCAAAATTGTGATAAGCAGATCTAAAGCTGACCATTTAAAGCTTTTGACAAGCATTTTGAACTTAGTGTTAAAACTCACCTTTAAAAGTTGAACTGCCTCTGTCGCTGCCTCTGTCGCTGTATCGACCGACTGTATGCATGAATGTAAATGTGTGTGTGTGTGTGTGTGTGTGAAGCTCCTGCAGCTAGAAGATGATGTTTATGTTGACGCTGACGCTGACGATGATGTTGCTGTGCATCCTGGCGGCCATTTTGTACACATACAGCAGCTGGTGGCAAAAAAAAGTTCTGCAATTGCCTAAATCACATGTTTGTTTTTGTTGTTGTTGTTGTTTTTGGTTGTTATTGTTTGCTCTGTTCTTGTTGTTTTTTAGTTTTTAATCGACTTTAACGGGTTTTGGTCCATAAAATTTGCTTGCATTGGTAATTGGTCTGTTATTTTGTTTTATTGTTTGTATTGATTTACTGATTTACTGGCGGTTTTTTTTTGCGAATGACGAGAGAGGGGGGCGGAGAATCTGGGTATCTGTCGAGGGTTATAAATCAAGTTTTCTTAATGCTTTTCGAAAGGCCCACGCATAAAGGCAAACGGCAAATAGTTGAGAAATGAAACAAATAGAAAAACACAAATTAAAGTGTAATAATAAAAAAAGCAGTTTAACCACTTTATTGTTGTTGTTATTTTTTGTCTCTTTGCGTCTGCTTCTTCTACTCTTTGCTTTTTTTCATTTATTTTTTTGACAATGTGCCACAAAAGCGACGAAACAGCTGAAAAACAGCAACAGACGCTGGCGAACCTTTTGAGAGCCGGTTTCAAACAAACGCAGAAAAAAACCGAAACGAATCGAAACGAAACAAGTTGCAAAAACAGAATAAAAACAAAAAAGAAGTCAACGTCTAGTTGCAAGTGACGTCGTCAGGCGGACGTAGCGACGCGTCGACGTTGCGACGACGACAGCACAGAAGCAGCTGATTGGCGAAGCGCGCTTCTAGAACTTGAGCAAAGGACCTGCAGCCGGGCTCTAAAAGCCTCAACGATATGTCAACTTATGTAAAGCTTCAATCCGGTACCAGCAGTAACACTAGCAGTAGCAGCGGCTGCAGAAATGAAATAACAACAAAAAGAAGTGCTTTCCGGCATGTGTTCACTGCAAATGCTCGGACATGTGGGCAAGCGAGATGGCAGCAATGCAATTTACAGGCCAAATTCAAAGTAACAGCCTATGACGGCTATCTATGTATGTATGTCTGTGTGATTTTGTGTGCATTTGTGTGCGTGTATGTTTATTGGCGTCTGCGCTTTGCTCGCACAGCTGAGAACATCGAAATGTTTGCTACTGCTGCCAGTGTTGCCATCTTAACTTTTTTATAACTCAACATTGCTATATTATAGCTAAACTTAGCTTTTCTATAATAACAATCATTTGATGCAGAAAATAAGATTTTCTAATACCGAGATGTTAATGAAATTATCCAATGTATCCTGTAAAAAAGTGTTTTCAGGCTATTTCTAGCTATATTTTTGATTGTATAAAATTAGCTTTTTTAGCCCTTAAAATTTGGTCAGCACTGGCAGCTGCTGCTGCTGCCACACGCGCTGTTGCTAGGGGCCCGACTGCAAAAGCTCAGCTGTTTTGTGGAATGATTGTAGAGAGGGGACGTGTGAGGTGAGGGGATGGTAAAGTCTACCTGGCTGACTGCCTGAAAATTTGTATTTGGCATAGCAACCCATGCGTACGTAACGGTTTAGGCGGTCAACGGATTTCCCTATTGATTAAAGAAAATCCCCATTAAAATGAATGCATGTTATTTATTAAAACGCATTGGAAATGACGCCAAACTGGTTCCCAGCAGCAGCCTCAGCAGTGCACAGTGTGGCAAAGCTAAATTATAACAGCACCGCGCGTACTACTGTTTAAGGACTGCAAAAGACCTTGCAATGGATGCGCACAGTAAATATACAATTTATGCGCTCCCCACACCCATTCGCAACTATTGCAATAACTTTTTCTCAAGTTCTCTCTCTTGCTCTTCCTTGCTCGGTCGCTCTCTCGACTGTTGGCGCTCTCTCTCTTGTTCGTGCTCTTCGACATACCACACAGTGCAAACCTGTTTTATTGTTTAAGAATTTTCGCCGCCCGCCTGCCACACAGAACACTTGCCACCAAAACGTAACGTTTCACAACGTTTTTTGTTTGTTTTTTTTGTATTTGTTTTCTTCTCTTTTTTTTAAGGTTGCTGCTACCGTTTGGGCTGCTGGTCGCTGATATACCTATTGTTGTCGTTGTTGTTGGCGATGTTGGTGTTACAGTACGACACGCGACTACACCTTTACACCTACACAAAATCTCACATACACGCACACAAGCAAACAAAAGCGCGCGCGCTCAAACACTCACACAAAACGGAATGGAAATGACAGAGGCCGACAGTCCCACGTCCGCGCGCAACGATGAGAAAAAACGAACTGAACACTGAAATCGTTGTAGCTGTTTGGAAGCTCTTTGGCATTGGCAACATGTTGGGGCAATTTCCACCAATTCTACAGAAATTCTAAGCAATCAGCCGGTTGCACTTCTTGATGTTAAGTTGAGACGACAGTAGTCAGTCATTAGTGAATAATAGTCACACTGTTTAAGTAACTTTCAGAGCAACCCTCTTACCACTGCAACTGCAAATGCAGCCAAAGCTGTAATGATCGCGTATAAGTGGGCCTATTATTATTCTAAAAATCGACAAAGCTTAAAATTAACTTTTAATACATCTGCTAAATTTGGATATTTAAAGTTTTAAGCGCGAAATACTTGACAAAAAGAAAACGAGAACACGGCGCATAATTCTTTGTGGCTTGTGTCTCTACTAATGCAGGGTGTGTGTCATCACTAGAGTTTCGTTCTGAAAATTAAGATGAACGAATGAACTTATTCAGTCAATCGTGAACTAAATCGTTCATTTCGCAATTGGTCACTAATTTCTTTAAAATTTTTTTAAATTTCTTAGAGAAATACAATTAGAATAACATACTTAGAGTTCCGCGATTCGATGCATTTTCTTTTTTATTTACATGTAACAATGTTTAAACTTAAATTATTTTTAAGTTTTGAACAATGTGACGGGTTACTTAAGCCCAAAATAAAAAAAAAAAACCAATTTCTCTTTTTTTTCTCATTTTCAATATGCCAGGATATAAGTATGTATAACCCAAAAAATTAAAAGATAATCTTGAATCTAATTGGCAGTTGTTGCCTATAACATCGCTTATCGTTCATAAAAAACCGACCAACTGATCAGAATGACCTATTCATCTTTCATAGCTCATGACTAACTTAATAACTGATCTAAATGACTGATTTAGTTCACGACTGAAAAATAGGCGATTGAACTTATTCAGCAAATTGAACTAAAAGTCATCACTGCTGAACTTAGCGAACTGCTCATAACTTCGTTAAGTGAGCAATGTACGCGCGGATATGTTAACATCGGGGAATAACAGTCCAAGCTTAACGAATTTTTGAACTGCGAGTGTTATGCGATTGCTATCGATAAATCATTAAAAATATCGATAACATTTTAACAATTAGTGCGGCGCGCAATTTAAATGTGAATTTTGATTCGTTAATTTAGCAATAAAGTATAATTTGTTAAAGCCAAATTAATTATAAATTAGATAAAATAAAGAAGTTAATTTTTAGGTTGGGTGCACGCCACCCTTCGCATGGTGTTTTAGGAACCAAGACTGCCAGCCTTTCAAAAAAAATATTAAAAACAGCATTTAAAATTAAAATTTGAATTGGCGGGAGTAAAAGGCACATTTGAATTTGGTGAATTATTAAGAAACACGAAGTATGTGATAATTTACCATTTAATTTACATGAGCGTAATGAAAAAAAACCATAAAACATTTGATTAATTTAATAGCTAATTAAGACAAAATTTTTATTTAGCTAATTAAGATAAGACAAAAAGGCGAATAAACATAAAGCACTTGGTAACAATTGCTTAGGGTTAGGTTCTGCGTAAATTTATACATATGTATACGTAATTTATATACAAAGGACCAACGATGGGTCCATGTTAACAGTTTTTTGTTGCATATAAATACGAGCTATTGCTAGAGTTAATCATAATAGTAAATTCAAATACAAGCTCCAAGTTGTAGGGATTTAAGTACATTTATAATATTGATATAATATTCAAGTTGTATACTTATTTATATTTGGGAACATTGCCTTTACTCCGTTGGCCTTTATTTGGATTTATTTAGGGTGGATTTCTACTATTTTGATTGCACTATTACAACAAAATGAAACAATATATGCACAACAGAGCTCAAACTATATGAATATTCCAAATACTCAAAAGCTATAGATATGTCATGACAATAATTCGTATGTACAATATGAATAATTCAAATAAAGTAAATCAATTAAATACCTTTCTTTTCTTTACAACTGACAACTAAGCAGAATCTTAGTTACACTTAAAAAATATAAAAAATGATTTAAGATTAGGAAAAACGTAAAGCTTACACTCTTATTATTATAAAATTTACAAAATAGCTTATTTACGCGTTAAATTTGAAAAGAAAACTTGATGATTTATCCATAGCATATTTCATTTAGAAACTCTGTTGCAACAATCTTGTTTCATTGTTATGATTTACGTAATAAGTAAGTGAATTAATAATCCAACATATTGTGCAGAAAGGTACTTCGAAGGGGGGGTTTTTTATTTAATTTGGTCATTGCTGGGCGACTTTACGTCGACAATCTGATCTTGGCCATGGCAGACGTATTGCGCTCCATGACTGCCCGCATCCGGTCCCGCAGATATTCACATATCGACGTGTAGTTCTCATGATGTGCCAACTCCATGGCCGTTAATCCGTCCTGATTCTTGAGCAGGACATCGCTGCCGGCGGCCACCAGCTGCTTGCATACGGTCATGTGTCCGAACATGGCGGCCGCATGGAGCGCCGTCTCCCCATTGGGTAGGATGCCCAAATTGGGGCGATATTTTAACAGCACGGTCACGACCGAGGCGTGACCCTTGTGGGCCGCCTTGAAGAGGGGCGTGGCGCCGTCACAGCGCACGGTGTCGATATTGGCGCCATTCTGGAGCAGCACTTTACAGATATGATCGTGTCCCATTTGAGCAGCTATCCAGAGTGGACTGGCGCCATCAATGCGCTTGATATCCATCGATGCATGCGCCAGGATCAGCAGAGATAGCACAGTCCGATGTCCATTCTGTGCGGCTATAAAGGCCGCCGAAGCACGATCCTAAAAATAAAGACAAGTCGTGTTTTAAATATCAGCTGGAAGAGATTCGTTTGATTGTTACCTTCATGCAGGCATTCACATCGGCGCCACAGTCCAACAGCTCTCTGATAATCTTCACATGCCCGCCCTGGGCGGCCACAAAGAGGGGCGTGCCACCATCCAATGAGGGCGTGTCCACCTTGGCGCGTGCCTTCAACAATATGCGAACCACATCCAAATGTCCACCCTGCGCGGCAAAAAACAGCGCTGTGGTGCCTGTGGATCGGCGCGAATTCAGCTCCGCGCCTTGTTCAAGCAGCTCTAAAACACAATGGATGTGACCACCCGCCGCAGCCAGAATAAGGGGTGTGGTGCCGTCCTGTGAATGGAATAACGAAACATGGTTACGAATTATTTTTTATTTTGTAAAGCGATAAAGAGATAAATAGATGCATAAAAATGTAAACATATTCTTCCTCTACAAAAAGATTGCTTTAAGGTTTAAACAAAATTACTTATACAGAATTGTGTAGTTTATTTCAATGTTAGAAATACATTGAATCGAAATCATCTCTTTACAACAATAAAATACAATCCACTTATATCAAAAACTACAACTTAAACTAGCATGAAACTTTCTGCAGATATTTCAACCAAACTCACAAAACTTTACAAGGGCATAAAAGATAACCGAACACAACTTTCCGTTTAGTTTTTTATATACTAAATAACTTCATTCAAGCGTTCCAAGTTAAAACTTAATTAAGACACTATTCACAATGTTTCTTAAATGATAACAAAATTTTAAATATACTAAAAATTTAGATTGTTTAATTTAATTCAATTTTTTTTAAATACATGATCAAACTATATTTTAAATTTCTTGTTTGATTCATTTAATCTCTTTAGGAATATTCAATTTTAATAAAGTGTACTTAAAGTGTACTTAACCCACACTTTGCTCCCATGTGGGTGTATAATTATTAGTTTTTCTAATATATATACATATTTAATAAAGAAAAAAGTGTATAAAAAAGAAGAAAAAAGTACCTACAGTGGTTGGACAAAGTTTTTGGACTAAATCTCATAATATGAACTTACTTTATGTTAAGTTTTGGTATAATTGGAAATTTCATTTAAATTCCGTTTAAATGATACAAAATTTTTCTTAACACATTAAGTACCCATTGAAAATTTTTCCTAAAAAGTGTAACAGTGACTGCAACATTTTTTTTTTTCAAAAATGTCTTTGCCAATATTTTTTAAGATTTTTTGTATGGGATGATCTCAAAAAAATTTTGTATGAAAAGGAGGAAAAAGTTGATAAAATAGTAATTTTCAAAAAATCATCAGAATTTACATAATGTAAGTTCAAACTATGAGTAGATTTAACTTTATCTTTGTCAAAATACTTTATCCGACCATAATAATATTTGAAATCCATAAATGTTAACAATACCGAATTGAATTCATACTTTTTTTTCATACTCTTGGAGATGGTTATAATTTTGTCGCGAAATTTGAAAGATAACCTTTCAATCTTTCTAAAAAGTTATAGAGCAGATTGCTTTGTGTATTCGGTAAATTATATCTTAATTAGATGAATTTCTAATAAGTTATACGAGTAGAAGCGACATCGTGGAGCAAATGTGCGAACAACAACAATAATGATGACTATTCAATGATATTCATGAAATTAAATCGTCACGCGAGTTTTATTGCATAAAATTGTTTAAATATAAATTAGCTGAATTGCGCAATGTACAAAAAATGAGAAAAAAATATACAACAGCTTAAAGACAAGTTAACACATTGTTTACAAATGTACGCACCAATTGGCAAATAAGTCGAAAAGTGCAGCAAAAGCGAAGCCAGAAATAAAGTAAAATTAAAATAAGCTTAAATTAAATTTCACTTGAAGCGCAGTGAAGCACGAGTTGCTCGAATGGATAAGCTGGACACAAATACCGATGCATTCGAGCCAAGTGCTTAAGCACAGCTCCAACTGTTTTGGGCCAGTGTGCCAGCTGTTGGCCATAACTACACACAAGGGCAATCGACCAGTCCGGACAACTGCAACTACTATGTACGTGACTGGACTGGATTGGACACCCTCCCCTCTAGGGGCAACAGTTACAACAACTACAACAACTACATGAGATTTGTGATTTTCGCTGGGCACGCATGCAAATCAACACGAAAGAAAATGAAAAACAGTTTTCCTTTGACTGGTGAAACTAATCGCAATTACAGTTGAAATTGAAATCATCGGACGCTCAATTAAGCAATTAAAGCAGCTGCCATTGTCTCGTTATCAAAGTCGTTAAGTTAATTGATGCGAATTTATCGAGTTATGGCGATCGAATTTTAAAGCTAAGTCTTTTAGAATACACAACAAAGCTCTGTTCAAATTTTTCCATTTGTATTCAACTTAAACTTTAGTAAATCCCTTAAAGCTAACATTAAGTTCAGTTAATTTAGCGGTAATTGATTTAATGTTAAGCTTGTGATTTTGAATTAAGGGAAAGCTAAGGAAAAGCTAAGTTAATTAAAATTGATATCTTAGATATTTAAATATGACCAAAATGACATTCCGCTCGAAAATCTGTTTTTGGCAAAGATTGGAAAAATTGAAGTTGGTCTGATTTTAGACATAGCAACTTTACAAATCAAAATTGATGAGTGTACTACGTTTTATTTTAACCCTCTACCGCATGAACATATTTCCAATAAGGAAAACAAATAATTTTATGCAGATATATACATATGTGTTTATTAGGGTTATTATAATATATATTTGGACAAATTTTTTTTTTTTTTGGTATATAGTTTAGGAAAAAATAAGTGAAGAACCATAAATTTGTTCGCCGATTTTTGCAAGAATTAGTATATATAATGCCTACCTTACAGTCAAATTATATGTATTTATGAAAGAAAACTTTATATACTTTTGGAAAAAATTATTCTTCAACAAAAGAAATGTTTTTTTTGGAAGATATAAATTTAATTCAAAATTCAGCAAAATTCACTTTCAAATTCACGCGAGACGCTTGAACAAAACTCATAGAAACACGAAGTGAAGTAACTCAAAAAAATATTTCATATTTTATTCCAATAGAAAATAGTGCAAAGAGAATACCCAATAACAATCGACTTCGCTTTAGTACCGTTTTAACTAAAAGAAATTTAATTAAAAATTGAAAGCCATATATGGCACTGTATGCGATAGAGGGTTAAAATTTTTTGGGAAAACTTTTTATTACTTATTCTTATTTGGGGAAACTCATTATTTGGAGATGCATTCTCAAATCGACTCGATTCATTTTTTGTCGATTATTACATTTTTATTTTTATATTTATATTTATATTTACTGTTTGGATTTACATAACTATCTAAAAGTAATATTCTGCACACAATTCTGAAAGCACAAGTGTATTTGCGACTTGTGCAAAAAACTTATATCATTAAATTCTCGTTATGGAATTTGCACAACTCTGAAAACAGATGTTACCAGCTGCTCTAGAATATTTTGAAAAAAATAACTTATATCAAATTTAATATCACTCACCTCATCCTTGCAATCCACATGCACCTTGCCGGTGTCCAGCACCCGTCGCAGCTCGACAACATCTCCACGTAGCGCCGCCAGATGCAACATCACATCCGATGGAGTTTCTTTCTGTAAATGTTTGGTTTTGTTTTAGTTTAAGTATTGCATTTGTAAGTAACCAAATCAATTAACAAGTTCAACTTTGGCAGCTGTCAAAAGGTGAGTCGGCACTTGACTAATAGCTAAATGTGTTGAAGTACCAGATGCCCATGGAAAGCGGCATCTGTCTAGCTCTTGGGCGCCACTCTTGAGTAACACTTATCCAGGAAATTAGTTTTACTCGCTCCCCACAACAAATTATAAATTACAGTAATTAGTGTCAAAGGCGGCGGAGAAGACAAAGCTGGAAAAAAGCACTGGAAACACATCAGTTAAACAGTCCAGCAGCAGCGGATGTGGATGCATTTTTACAATGCCTTGCACAAGTACAAGTCTTAACCCTTAGGTGGACACTGTATATGCATACGTGATAAATAATATCAAAATGATATCTTGTCTTCGCTTGGTTTCAAGACATTGTGTGTTATAAGTATGAAAGTAAGCGTACCTAAATATGACCTTTCACTAGAAAATAACTAAAAGGGTTATTGTATTCGTTGTAATGTATGTAACAGGGAGAAGGAAGCATCTCCGACCCTATGAAGTGCATATATTCTTGATCAGCATCAACAGCCGAGTCGATATAGCCATGTCCGTCTGTCCGTCCGTCCGTATGTCCGTCCGTCTGTGTGAGGGCCTAGATCTCAGAGACTTTAAGAACTAGATCAACCTAATTTGGCACACAGACTTCTATAAACCCCACGCAGATTAAGTTTTTTCAAATTTTTGTCACGCCCCTTTCCGCCTCCATAAATCTCGAAAAGCCACCACACGAACAGTTTTCACGGTATTAGGATTTTTAAAGTAATTAACGTTAACTATTATTATTATCTATCATCCTACTAAATCGTAACAAGATCGGACAAATATAAAGGTGGTAATGGCTGATTCAAGTTTTTAAAGAATTTAAGTGCCTAAAAGCCTGCAATAAAGAATATTTTAAATTTATTTAAATAAGTAACGGGTATCCTATAGTCGGAAGATCGACTATAGCCTTTCCCACTTGTTTTAAGTACAAACTATTATTTTTTATACCCTGAGGAGCCAAAACGGGTTTTATCGTTTTATGTACGTAAATGTACATATGCAGGGGTGCCACAGAAATCGCTTTCGCTTGAATTTCACTGGAATTTGTATGAAATTTAAGTGAAATTCCAGCGGAAGCGATTTCCGTGGCACCCCCGATGTTAACGGAAATTTATGGTGCTTATTTAATTTATGAAAACAAAAATAAAATAAGAAAACTTCATATTTATGGGAGTACAGTTAATTAGATTCGGTACCGTTACATACTAGTAAATGCTTAAGCCCGCATTAATTTATCGCTTACAGTTCGAGGCAAAAATTGTTTTGCGCCCGTATATGTGAAGTTTATAGTTATAATTACCAAAAAATAAAAAAAATTTAAATATATTAAAACACTTGCCAAACCTACAACTTAAGTTCCGTTTAAAATAAAAAATGATCGAATGTACGAACAAATAATTAATGTAACAGCTTAAACCGTGGTTAAATCAACTCCTATGGAATAAGTACGTGTTAAAGAAAAGCTAAATGCAATGATAATAATGACAATGGGGCCAGCGTCAAAGTTAAACAATTCAGATGAAATGGAAGTACGATAAATATTTAAACTATGGGTACTTAAAAATGTCATTGGAACAGGAAAAATGACAACTGTGAGTTAATGAAGCGCATTGACTCAAGTTGGGGGCACTTGTAAAAAACCATCATCAACTGCAACAACAACAACAGGTGAAGCAAAGTCCCCTTCATAATGTGGCAACAATGCGAATGCTGACATAATGCTCATCATGATGATGCTGTTGTCATAATGATGATGATGATGATTATAATATTTATAGACAAACTGAAATGTCAGATGCACACAGGTGAGTAGCACTTTTAAAGCTTCAGACAAGCACTAGACACTAGACACGACTTGCCAGCTTGCCACATGCTTGTGCCACACTTGAGTGGCAAGTGTCTCAATCGCAATGGTCTTACCACCTCTCAAGTTGTATCAATTATTAAGTGACCTTCTTGAGAGTTGAGAGTCTCTTCAACCTAATGCCTAATCCCATTTTATCAAGCCGAAACCGAAGCGATAAACAAGCTAAAAGCATGCTAAATAATGGGTTCTTTAATATGTGTTTGGTTAGTCAAATGAATTACTTAGACAAACATCAAGTTGATGCATGCGAATCTTTGTTGTCTTTGGACTATGAAGTCATATATTGCATGGGTAATTTATCTAGGTGTGCCATACTAGATAAATAATGAGTTGGCTTTAACAATATAGACTAAGATATACGTTGTTGCAAAGTAGTTTACTCCACTAACTAATACCCTGTAATCGAGCCAAGAATTTTAAAAATATATTTAAGAATTGGGAAACAAAATAAAAAATTGAAGACTCAAATTAGCCAAACATTTAATTAGAAAATTCAAATTATTATTAAATGAAATACGCGATATTAAACAAATTAATTTGGATTTCTGCTTTTGCATTTTTCTTGCTCCGACCGGCACTTTTCGACCGACGGAAAATGTTGCCATTCACATAATTCGCATTGCGTTCACATCACATGTTCGATGACAAACCGAAGTTCTAAAACTTCGCGTGTTCACATGAGACCGACGATTTAATAACGTAAAGTGCCGGTCGAAAACCTCCCGTCTAAACGGGGCTTTTATATTTTGTTTAAGTTTGAAAAGTACTCTTAAGATTAAGAATCATCTTAAATAAATGTTTTTTAATACGTTTTTTTGGATTTGCTTTCGTCACAAGTGTAGACTCAGTCGGATTTAGAAAAGTTATAGCTATATTTTCCAAAAATTAATTAATTATATTTTTCCTAAGTTTTCTACTCTTATTATTATTTCAATTTGAACTTTCTAGTTTCATTTCTCATTGATATTTATTTTTTTCATCAACTTTGTTCTAAGTTTTCATTTCGAAATTTGCATATCAACATGCTGAAAATACTATCAGGGCGAGATATCATTTATGGTAGATGGGAACTTGCATTTTAAATTAAATGTCAAGGACACAATTTCTATTGCTAATTTAACCCATTACCAAAGTATGAAATATATTTTCTCTGTACATCTTTTCCCAAGCTAAGTCTTACATCACTTCCCATGCCAATTGCGTCTAGACAAGCTGCCAAAATGAGTATTCTCTAAGCTAGTCTAAGCGACTTTTATACTTTAATAGGTCAAACTCACCTTTAGTGACATGCTTTGGTTCCTTCCTTCTCTCTCTGCCTGGTTCCTGGTCCGGTGGCAGTTGCAGTTGCACCTGCTTACAAGCCCGTTACCATTGACCGATATTCAAACTGTAACGCAGCCTCTGCAGCAGCGGCGTCCGACTTCTAGTAACAGTAATAGTACGACGACGACGACAACAACAATATATCTATTGTAACAGTAATAGTAACTATAACAACAACAACAGCTGCAGCAGCTGGCAACTGGCACCAATCAAATCAAAGCACATAGACGACAGAGATCATCATTGAAGAACCAACGAAGCAAAGAAGCAAACGACGACCAGTTCCAAAGTATCCGAGTCCAGGCGCTGTAAATAAAAAGCAAGTCGAGTCACGGGCCACATCAAAATTAAGTTGCAAGTTGCACAGACTGTTGCGAATTGTTAGTTGCCCGTTGCAAGTTGCAAGTTGCAAGCTGAGAGTTTGGCTATTTTCCCGGGTCGACAAGTTTCCCAAGCAACTGCCCGATTAGAATGCAAAAACAACACAAAGCACAAAACAGAAAAGAAAAAGTTGCAATCCAATTGCCAATTGCTCTGGGCCAGCAATAAAAAGAGCAATTCTTTGCACTTGCAAAAAGGATTAAATTATAGTAGATACCATATAATTATGGAAAGGAGAACGAAAAATGTAAAGCATGTGGATTACTTTGAAAAGTACAAGAGATTCTAAGAAGGTCTTTAAGAGGATTGAGAAAGATGGCAACATTAAATTAGTTTCAAATTTTATAGAATTTCATTACTTATAAGATTTTTATATCTATATCACTGCGGACGGCAGTCCGCGCTAGTGACGAAAGCAGCACGAAGGGTGCGATAAAGTTGTTTACGTGAAAAAGAACGAATTGTATAAGAGATTCTAAGAAAGTCTTTAAGAGGATTGAAAGATGAATGTTTTTAATTAATTTTCAATTTCAAGGATTGTTATTATAGTTTGCTTAAATTACATACAAGATTTATAAATCTTTTTAAAGTTGCTTTGTACTCCAACAAGATAAATAATTTTTTACTTAGGTAACTTAAAAATCATAATTTTAATAAATGCAATTTATGTTTATATTCTCTTTCAATTTTGGATATTATCTGTACACACTCTTAATATTATACTATTATTTTACTTTATTTTGTTAAATAAGGTTTCGTTTATAATAAATAAGTCCTCATAACTTGCTTTAGTTTATATGTAATGTTTTACCTATACATAGTCTGTTACAATTTCATAATATTTTTGTTGATTTTTAGCTATAGAGCAACTTTTATTATTGCCAAGGCAATTTTATTCGATTTGCAAGCCAATCAATAATTTGTATAAATTTTTAATTTTATAATTTGCTTTACTGACGTCGATACGCCACAGAAATTGACAGGCGATGGGTTAAAAGGTCTTGTCAGGGGTCTAAAAAAGCAAGTAATGGGAGTAGACATTGCATTTCTTTTACTTTGTTTCGTTGCTACTTTTATTTAATTGCATTTCATGCTGCCACATTTTGCTTGTTTTTTATGATGCTTTACACAATTCGTATCATCATCATCATCGTCGTCAACAGCCGCCTTTCAACTTTTGACCTAGAAAGTGCTATACTTAAAGTTTTCTTCAACGTCATCAGCACGCATTTTGGTGCTGACATCACAGTTTTCCGGCATGTCTTTAATTTTCTTTTTTTTAAAGCTCTCTCTCTCTCAGATTGCTTGCTCATCTTAATTACTTTATACTTTTCGAAATTTAATTAAAAATGGTTTTTATTTCAACCTCGCAATTTACTAGTTGACTTCATTCATTAAATTCCAATTGAAATCTATTTATTGCTTCTGGAAATGCAATCTCTAAACTGCTTAAAAGGGGGCCTTGAGTCATCTAAGGTTCTAGGTCGTTAGGTATACTACGAGAACTTGAGAGATAAGTACCTATCAAATAGTTATTTCATTTGATAAATGCTTATAACTTACAACATGCTATCGGTTAGTTACAGTCATTGACTACGGTTATCATTTGTGTTTTATTTCCCTTTCACTACCGAGACGAAAACATCAATAATAATACCTATAAAAAAAGTAACTAAACAGCGAATGTTGACAATTAAATTTTAATTTTTCAAAATTTCACTTGTGTTTTGCTGTTTTGTGTTATTGTTTTCTTTAGTTTATAAATAGCCGCTTGCTTAACAAACATGATCTCATTTATGGCGAATAAATTTGCATTTTTAGTTTAACAATATGCAAAAATCACACACTCACAAGTACGCGTTAAAGGTCAAGAAGCTGTGCGACAAGCCCGTTATGAGGAGTCTTTTAAGAATGATACAAACTACAGCGCAGCGAGGAAACACAAAACACGCCGCCAAGCGTTCGGCTAAGCAAGAGACGTGAAAGCACCGCACACGACAAAAGTTGAAATGCGACTGAAGAGCCAAAGCAAAAAGTTTCGCAGCAGAACCTGCTCGAATATATTTGTATATATATTTAGATCTTTAGACGAGCTCTAACTATAAAAAGCCAGCTGAATATACATATACGCATATAAAACCTAATTTTCTTGTTTAGATTTGGTTTAAGCTCTTAAAAATATACAACTTTTAATCAAAATTAACGGAAATGTTTGCCGAATTGGCGATATAACATAATGTTAAAATGAAATGTCAGTGTTATTAACCTGCAATAAAGCTCACTGTTATCACAGATACTGCACTGATCGAGTATTAAACACCTGCTTCTACTGTTATAGTGCTGTTAAAACACACTATTAATCACAGGTTAATGTTTCGAACTGACTTAAGTAGTACTAAATGTTTATTTATTTAATACGAGTAAGAATTTAGTTGTATTATCTTAAATATTTTACCTTTCTAAAAATGTATATTAATGCGAGTGCAGAAATTTCATGATGTTTTGTACTTTGTAATTGATTTTTACCGCCAAATTATAACGGTAAGTTAATAACATTGCACTGTGAACTGTTAATTTGAAAAGCAAAACCAGACGCGTTAACTCACAATGAAAACAAACTCACACGCCCCCGCTCACCGCCCACACAGACAAACTTAAAAATACACACTAAGTTGGCGAAGCAAAAAAAAGTTCTTTGGCTTCCATTGACGGAAAATCGGCGTTGACACCGGATCAAGGACACCGACGACGCAGCCTCTGTCCAAAATCAATACTCACACGCAGTAAGACTCTGAGCTTTTTCACAAGTAATTTTATGTTTCGCACTAATATTTGCCACTGTTTTTGCGATTTGGGTTTATTACGGGTATATCCTATGGATATAGGTCCTACGTGTGCACAGCTACCGACTTTACCAAGGGCGCTAAGGCCGAGAAAGATCCGGCGCCAATTTTATACGATACAACTACTCTTCATGTTAAGCAAAATGTGTGTAAATGTAGCTACACTCTTCACTTACTTCACTTCTCGCTCGCTCGCTTTGCATTTGCCTAAGGAAGTTGCCTGACGGTAAAAAAAAAATCATGTGGCAACCTAAGCTACACTTGGCAAAAAGCGACTAATCAATAGGGTTGTTTTTAAGTGGTATTTTTCAAAACAATAATATCAATATCGATATACTTGTGCGATATTATCGTGCTGCTATTTTTCACCGCTTTTTTTAACTTTTGCCGCCACTTTTTTTTCACGAAACGAGGATTTTTCATATTTCGATATTAACGATATTGATATTTTTAAAAATATCAACAGCCCTACTAATAAATAGAAAAGACAACAGCAGTTTTGAAACTTGTGGCAGCCTTAGTTTTCAAAAAAAGTGACAAGTCAACTTGAGTTATTTATTTTTTAAATATATTTTGAATCGAGAAATTTTAACTTTTGTGAGAATTTGTAGGAATTGAATGATTAATAAATATTTATCAACGGCTGTTAAGGATCGAAATATCAATATATTTGGTATATGGTGTATTACTAAAATTTTTTATATATAAAAAGTTGCTTTTAGAACTGTAAGTAATTAAATTACGTTGAATTCGAAACAGTTTCTGCTCGTGACTTTTTTCCAGTTTAAATAAATAATAAGCAAAGTCAACTTTTAGGGACTACCCCTAATAAATAGTATAATGCAGAAGAGCATTTATTGACTTATCGATAGTTTTTCTTGCAACCCTACACGCGCAGCCAACTTCACTCTTTCTCTTTTCAGCCTCCATTGACGAGTGTTGGTCGCAAATTTGTAAATTATTACAAAATGTAAGTAAAATTGCCATAATATGCTTTAAATAGCGCACAAAACACTTATAAAATGTTACTCTACACATTGCAGCATAATGGAGAACGACGCCGGTGAGAATGTTGATTTGTACGTGCCCCGTAAATGGTAGGTGAAAGAACACGTGTTTCACGGACAACTCGAATTTGTTCGCTGCTGCATTTCATCTGGAAATTGGGAAAAACAGTGCTAATTTGTTGCTTGTATTTTCTCCCAGCTCGGCATCAAACAGAATCATCCACGCTAAGGACCACGCCTCCGTGCAATTGAGCATTGTTGTTGTGGATCCCGAGACCGGTCGCCAAACCGATGGCACCAAGACCTACGCCATTTGCGGTGAGATCCGTCGCATGGGCGAGTCCGACGATTGTATTGTCCGTCTGGCCAAGAAGGATGGCCTCATTACCAAGTAAGTTTGTCTATCAGTCAATTGCCTTATGGCCAAGTATTAAATGTGCTTCCATTTCCTTTTTGTTTTGCAGGAACTTCTAAATAATGTACACTAGAATTGGTAATAAAGTGAATTCCTTTTGTATGTAACGTAAAATACGTGAATTTTGTGTTTTCTTTAATACCATTTGGAATAAATAAAGTGGCGCAGCCGAAGTATGCGGGAATGTAAATAACAATGTTGATATTTGCTTGTAAATAACAATCACATCGGATTGTTTGGCTATTTACCCAATGAATTGGCTACAACAATTGCTGTTATTGGGCTTTCTTTCCATTAAGGATAGTTTTAGTGAAATTTCAGATTCAAAAGTCGCGCCGATTGGATTTCAGGCACAGAAATTGTTCTGATGCAGCATTTTTGTTAAAATTAAGTATCTAATATCTGTATATTCATGGAGCAGCCAAGCTTGGCGGTCAACATAAAATGCAATTAAATTCTAAAGGAGATTTGAGCACATCAGTAATTTCAACAGATAAATTCATCTTTAAACACTGACGACTGCTAAGATATAAAGTCACACTTTCCAAGTTTAAATTTGTGTTCGCGATGCAAAAGAATCGAATATTGCAGCGATTGACAGTGAAGCCTAAGATGTGTGTCAACAACAAGAGCCGCTTAACGCAATCACCATGGATATTTCTGTGCATTCCCATACAGAGAAAAAAGACAATTTATAAAGTTATATTATATGAGGAGTTTTTAAGTTGTACCGTTTTGATTTAAAAATAATGACCAAAATAAGCGACTACTTTACGTTGTGTAAGTTGTTATTGACTACTGAAAAACTCACAAAACTGTATATTTGAGCAACGCTTTTTGTATAAAACTATTTTGAATATGATCTGAATTAATTTAATGATACTTTCGAGAGAATTGATAAGTGCATAAATTAACTTTTAGTTGAGTAATAAAGCTTTGGGATGTTTGAAAAGGGACTTATTCAATTTGGAAGTAAATTTTCAAGCAACGGGCAAACGCTTAGTAAATCGTTTTTATTCAAATCTGAATACTGCATCTATCAAATCATATGTAAATTGTTCTAATAAGTAGAAATGTGTTTTTTAATTTATTTATTCAAATTTGAATTCACGCGCGTGGCTATGTACATATATTTCGCGTAAAATCAAGGAAATTTCATTCAAATGATCACTCGAAAGGCATTACATAATCATATTTAGGGTGTTCACTTCACTAGCAGCGTTGCAGGTTGAAATCGTTGCAAGCTTGCTTCGAGGAACAGAGCTTTACGTGCGTTTTTGCGCCAAAACTGGCTCTTTTTTGTCCTGTTGGCGCAATGGCATATATTTTTTCGAATTGGCTCATTTTTCATCAGTTCAGAATTAGGTATTCTGTATAGTTTTAGGTGGAGCACATATTTATTTTTACTTATTAAACATATTCATGTATTATTTTGATTTATTTAGTCTCGGCATGATTGATTGATTTATTTGCTTGAGTTATGATTTATTAGAAATTAAAAAATCACCTGGCAGCCCTGACTTAAAAAAGGTGGCAGCCCTGGCAAAAAAAAAGGTGGCAGCCTCTGGGCCCCACTTTGCTCACTTTCAAAAGTGAGAAGTTTTTTCGCGAAAAAAAATTAACTTTTTCAATTTTGAAGCTAGAATTTTGAAAATTATACCAGATTTTTTGTTGGATTTTTCTCGAATTTACAATTTTCTTATTTTTTTGATTTTTTACTAACTTTGCAACGCGAAGAGTAAATCGCACCAAACCAATTTTAGATTGAACTCAATTAATTTACAAAATTTTGGATTTTTTTGTTTTTTTGAAATTGTTTTTATCTAATTTTTAATTGATTTTTGAAAATTTCAAATTTTCATTTTGAAAATTTCAAATTTTCATTTTAAAAATTTGCGCGCAAAATCGATGTAAATCGATTAATTGAGAACAGCGTACTGTATTGTTTATTCTTAAGCCTAGTACTGACGTCAGAAAAAAGGCCTAGCGTAAGGTCAAACTCCATATAAAAAAAACGCTGGCGTAAGGTGAATAAGAAGAAGACGAAATTTATCTCCGCTTGTCGGTCCGGACGTCAACTAAACTGAAACTAAAAACGGAGTTGCCAGATAAGGAACGGGCGATGGGCAGCACTGTTGGCAGGCCTCGCGGAACATCGAACTGTTTAGAGTTTCGCTAGTAATATAGGAGATAAATGTCTGTCACAGAAGTGAAAACGATGAAGACTAATTGCATTTGGTCAATAACGACGATAATAATGGTAGATTATAATCTAGAACGAAAGCTTAAATGGTTTTTATATAGACATAAATTAGATAATTTCGTATTTTTTCATTAATATAAAAAGGAGAATCCACTCAAAAAGTTGAAAAGCGATGAGTGCACCCAAATACGCGCTGTGCTTGTGCGTTATCGCATATTTCTCCTCTTTTAACTTAAATTTCAATTTTTCATTGCCTTTTCTCTCCTCCTTTTATCAAAATAAGTTCTGCATGTTCAAATTTGAAATAAACCGCCGCTGACGCGTAGAGTTACCACTCAACTTTTGGTTATTTGTCCGTGTTGCATTGGCAACACTGGGCTTACGCTCGTCGACAGCGAAAGATTGAGCACTTTACGCCGCTAAAAATTTATCTGACGTCAGTACCAAGCTTTATCGATATGTTAGAGCCACCAGTGTGGTACAACTACAATGTTGGAAAATATCCCAAAAAAGTAACGACGCACGTGTTTTGCCAAACGTTTTAATTTTAATTCTGCCCCTCAGTGAAGCACACCAGCCGAGAGGTTGCATTTAAATTTTATTGAAACTACAAAGGAAAACAATAAAAAAATACTAGCATGGTAAGTTCCCAAGCAATTACATGAATCAATTACGATCTGATTTAGTAATAACACATAAACACATTGTTTTTTCTATAGACCGAGGAAGTAAACCCGAAAGCATTCCCATTGGCTGATGCTCAGTTGACCGCCAAGATAATGAACTTGCTGCAACAGGCTCTTAACTACAACCAGCTGCGCAAGGGTGCCAATGAAGCCACCAAGACGCTGAATCGTGGTTTGGCTGATATCGTTGTGCTTGCTGGCGATACGGAGCCAATTGAGATTCTGTTGCACTTGCCGCTGTTGTGCGAGGACAAGAACGTGCCGTATGTGTTTGTGCGCTCCAAGCAGGCATTGGGACGTGCATGCGGCGTGTCCAGGCCCATTGTAGCTTGCTCCGTGACCACAAACGAGGGCAGTCAGCTGAAATCGCAGATTACCTCCATACAGCAAGAAATTGAAAGGCTGTTAGTTTAAGTAAAGAGTTGACTCGTCAATCGAAAACCGTACAAATATGTAAACTGTAACATTAATTAAAGCGTGTATTTTTTAATACATATTTCCAATTCGCTGGTATCTTTATTTTGTTTATAATTTTTTTAATGGAATATTTTATTTAATAATATATAAATATCGATATTTCAGCCGATAGTTATAGCGCATGCTTTTAAACGTGCACGTTTTGCAGCACTATCAAAACAGCTGTTTTAAAATGTCAAAACGTTCGCCGTGTGAAATTTGTTAATTTTCATAGGAATTTGGAAGAAACCTGCGGAAAGCCCACAACAACTAACAAAAATGCCTAACAATTCGCATGACCTAAGAAAACATTTATCTCAATGCAAGTGACAAAAAGCATATAAAAGCAAAAAACACAAAGCACGCAGCGCCAACCACAACAACAACGACAACAATAAAATTAAACGTCTGGCAACAGACGGCGGCGTTTCAGCTACGAGTGCAACAACAATAATTGCAACATGAAATTGCTCGGCAAATACGTGGATAAGGGCATGCAGGGGTAAGTTCCAAATTGGCATAATCATTTCAATAATTCCATTAGCTAATTTTGCAATTCGTAATAACAGCAATGTGACCCTCATGCCCGAGGAGTCGGAGGACATGTGGCATGCGTACAATCTGATAGCGGAAGGCGACAGCGTACGCAGCACAACCATACGCAAGGTGCAAAACGAAACAGCCACCGGTTCATCCACGAGCAGCCGCGTCCGCACCACACTCACAATTGCCGTGGAGAGCATTGACTTTGATACACAAGCACAAGTGTTGCGTTTGAAGGGACGCAACATTGAGGAGAATCAGTACGTCAAAATGGGTGCGTATCATACGCTCGATCTGGAGCTGAATCGCAAATTCGAGTTGCGCAAACCCGAATGGGATACTATTGCCTTGGAGCGCATAGACATGGCCTGCGATCCCACACAGTCGGCGGATGTTGCGGCCGTTGTCATGCAGGAGGGTTTGGCACATGTTTGCCTTATCACCGCAAGCATGACGCTGGTGCGCAGTAAAATTGAGGTCTCCATACCGCGCAAGCGCAAGGGCAACGTGCAGCAGCATGAGAAGGGATTGGCCAAGTTCTACGAGCAGGTCATGCAAAGCATTTTGCGTCACGTCAACTTTGATGTGGTCAAGTGCGTGCTGATTGCCTCGCCTGGCTTTGTGAGGGATCAGTTCTACGATTACATGTTCCAGCAGGCCGTCAAAATGGACTATAAAGTGCTGCTGGACAATAAAAGCAGATTCATGCTGGTTCATGCATCCTCCGGCTTTAAGCACTCACTCAGAGGTACGCTTCAATTTGAAAACTCTTTGTTAATATCAAGTGGTAATCATTTTATGTTTTTCTAGAGGTGCTACAAGATCCCGCTGTTATTGCTAAAATGTCTGATACGAAAGCTGCTGGCGAGGTTAAAGCATTGGAACAATTTTACATGATGCTGCAGTGTGAACCATCCAAGGCATTCTATGGCAAGAAACATATACTCCGTGCTGCCGAGGCTCAATCTATAGAAACTTTGCTCATTTCTGACAATCTGTTCAGGTGAGTTCCGTCTAAAGATTTCAATGGAATAGGGAAATCGCAATTATAACTCAAGAACGAAATGTCTCTTAATATTCTGTAATTGCAAGATACTTTTAAATTCGTTTTTTTTGTGAATTGAATTCAGTTTTTCAATTTCACAGTTAAGCAGACCGCCTGGAAAGTATGTGTTGACTGTAGTTTGTGATCTCCTATTGATTTAATTTTAAGATGGCAGATTGTTAGCTCAGCTCTACTATCTTTTAACTTGTTAGACAAAGAAAAAGAATTAAATTAATTTACTACCTCAACAACTTACCACATTTGGAATGTAAAGAGATTACAGTAGCCTTATCAACTGTATTCATTCTACGTGTACATGTAGCAACACGACAATTTCATGTTTAATCAAGTAGAAAGATCAAGCGCACGATCGTTGACAAGCCCACAGCGCCAAACCTTCAACTTTAACAAATTGCCAGCTTATTTTTTTGTTTTATTGCTTGCCATATGGAGCATCTGTTGGTGCGCTACATGTGCTGCATACGTCTTGAGAGGGTCGCTAAGTGATATAGTATTCAAATCATTCGTCGATTATTTTCTTCAGTTCTTCTAAATGATCTTTGATCTTAGCTTTGTTTTTATATTTGCTATTTCTTTTTATTTTATGCTCATTTCAATTTGAAAGCGATAAGTGACGTTTCTTTTGTACAGAATTTTATGCTTATTTGCAAGAATTTTATTAAAAACTAGAAATATGTAATTTAGTTTGAGACTGGTCTATTTTTTTTTTTAAGTAAGCGATCAGCGATATATGGTTTACATCTAAAGCTTTCCTTTAGCTTTGATTTCTCGTACAAATCGAGTATTACAGCTTTAAGAATACAGAGAATAAGCTAGATCATTTTAAAAAGTAATTTTCCTTTCCATTCTGTAAAATGATCGTGGCTTACATTTTAAGTAGCGCATCAAAAGCTCGTATATGTTCACTCTTGGGTGATCTGAAGCGCTTTCAGATCTTCTCTGTCTGTCGTAGTTTTTGCACAAATTTAGCCATTTAAAGAAAGCACGTCCAAAACGCTAATTTAATGTGCCCCCCATGATGTGCTCATGATCAAGGTTGCCTCCGTGGAGTCTCGAATGGGCAACAAATGCTGCCATTTTTGGTTTGCTTTGTCTGTTGTCGGTTGTCGATTGTCAGTCGTCTGTTTTGTTTACGTTTTATTTTGATTCAGAATTTGAATCTGTATCTGAATCTGAATCGGGTCCGGAATCCGAAGCTGAAACTTAAAAAGTGCCCCGTCGCATAGCCCGTTTACATTTTTAATGAGCCGTTGAAATTCCATTTTATTGCTTTTGTTTTGTTTTTTTTATTTATTGTTTTTTATGCAAAGTGCGTGGCATGCAATTAAATTAAGTGTTATTACTTAGAATTAATGCTTAAAGGTCTATGCAAAATGTTTTATTTGTTAAATTTAGCACGTTTAATCAGTCCCGTATATTGTGGTTCAGTTTCTGAGGAAGAGAATCTTCAGTGATCATTCACAATCAAAAACTGTTCAAATCGCAAGTCACCAAGGTTGCCTTCATCGTTGTTGTTGTTGCTGCTGTTGCTTGTGCTTTATCTCGACAGTTTTGATTGCTGTTGATTGTTTCGCAATTGATAAAGAAAAGGAGAGCACACAAATTATGTGTGTATATTTAGTTAAAAATAGGCTCTTGACTTGATGTTGAAATTGATTTGATTTACCGTCTGTGATTGTTGTTGGCACGCTGTTGTTGGACATTCCATTGATTCTTGTGTCTTTTCTGCTGCGCCACAACATCATCCAAGTCTCTGCCACGACTTGCATTACAATTCTCCACTCTGGTCCTCTGTTCGCTCAGCAAAAGACGCTTGTAGTAATCATTGAGCGTTTCACGCAATGGCAGCAGGCGGTTGAGACTGGAACTGGAACTGTAACTGGGGCTATGGCTGGAATTTGAACTGAAACAGCGGCTGGAACTGTGCCCATAACTGGAACTTGGCGTTGGTGGGCGGCACTTTTTGTGGAGTTTGTCTTCATCTTCTTCGCACAGCTGCTGCTGCCACTGCGGATAGCCCAGCTCGGAGATTGTGTAGTCCGGTTGCTTGGTGAGCATCTTGATCAGCGATCACACTTGTGTAGGAACTGAAGTGGAAGCGAATAAAGTACAAAGAAAGTTAGAGAACACTCGAGTCTAGAGTCTTGAGCATTTAATACATTCTTCAGTGTCTACTATCAACATTTTTGGCAAGCTTATCTTTATTTTCTGTCGTTCTTTATGGGTTATTTTAGTTCCAATGCCTAAATTGAGATTAAAAACATTCCATTAACAGTTTTAATGAACTATAAATGGACATTCTTATAGCATTTTAATAACACAAAGTGACATTATCAGCTTAAATTAATTAAGAATAGAATTAACATATCGACTTTAAATCATATTTATAAACATTTAAGTATGTATGTTATTTAATCTTTTAGCAAAATCTTGCAAAAATTGACAATAGCTTAACTTGTAACTTTGAGGAATGATTAACTATATTTAATTGCGATCCAATTACATTTTTAGTTTCTTGTTTTTACAACTTCTTTATAAATATTTAGCAGGGAGTCGTTTAATTTCGCATATTATAATGTAGATGTATCTTATAAATATACAAAGTATAGTCATGTTTATAAAATCCATTGTAAATGTAATAATTCTTCTTTAGTAAATGTTCTGAAACGCTTAACTTGAGCACTTAGATCTAATTTGACTATTTCCCAGAATTGCTAGTCTATTAACCATAAGAAAAAGAGCCAGGTGTTCTAGTTTCCAGTCTTAAGTATTGTGTATTGTGTTTCTCTTTTCACACGCATATTAAGTACGAATATTTTCAGGCTTCGTTTCAGTTCGTAATTCTCTCAGTTTCTCCATTTCAAATTCCATACATTTAACTGATTAGCGGCGTCTGAGAATTTTGTTTTAAAGCTGTATCAGTTTACAACATGAGTTTTGATTTATGTGACCTAAAAGTCTTGTAAATGTAAATTCTATCTGTTTCTATGCTTGTATTTCGTAGCTGTATCTACATTTTGTATCTCTTTTGACTTTTGCACTTGTGCCATTTCTTTGTCTCGAACTTCTGAAACGCAAAACTTGTGCTAATTATCATTATTATTCTCAGCTGTGGGCGTGAAAACAACAACAACAACATCAGCAACAACAACTAGAACATGAACAACAACAATAATTAGGAATTTCAATCTATTAAATCGCACCGTTTATGGTTCGCCCTGGAGGCGAGTTTGAAACGGTCAACTCTTGCACCCATTTTGATTGAATTTTTATAGTTTTTCTTTGAGAAACACGACTTGGGTTCCACATGCGTCCCCCTCTTGCTATGTAACATGATCCACATTTGTCGAGTCTTTGACTGCTTCTTGAATATTTTTATGCCTTCATTTATGCCCGCCCATTTCTTCCTCTACTTCCCCCCTTTGCTGTGTTTCTTTTCTTTATTGCACTGTGCTCTTTGAATGGATTTATTTTTCTTCGATTTATCTGTTCAACCAGTTTTTCTAGTCTGTTGTTTTAGGGCGTTTCGGAGCGCGCTTTATGCCTTGCAACGTGCCCCTATTTACAGTTTTGCAGCTGTGGCCGCTGGTTGTTGTTTCACTTGTGTGTAAATATTGACTTGAAAACAATTTTGTAGTTTTTATTTTGGGCACGTGCATTAAGGTTGCGAAAGTTTTACGTATTTTGTTTTTTTTTTGAATTATGCAAGAAATGAAAGGGCCCCGATTGGGTTTACTTATAGGGTTTTATAATCTGCTGGTTGGACATGAATCTGGAATATCTGAAATCTGAAAACTACTTGGTATCTGTACCGATTAAGCATGGAAATTGTGTCTTATGCATTTTGAATTTAACAATATTGCTTTTAAAATTTCGAGCGCTTGTCTTTACTTTTATGCAAGGGTATTCAATGTTCGGCAGCCCATTTACAACTTTTTTCAAAGTCTTTTGAATTTGGGTTGCTTTGTCCAGACAGAGAAATCAGCGATTGATCAATTTCTGCATTAGATGACAGTTCGCTACTTGAAATTATCATAAAACGCACAAGAAATTGATTCAAGTGTGTTGAGTCTTTTATTGAAAACTCGTATTGTGAGTTTTAATTGATGATCCAAATGTATTTTATGTTACTCGCAGTTGCTTTCATTAAATGCTATCAAATCTAAACCAGTTTTCTTGATTCCGCCATATTCAGACAGTTCCCGAAAAAGATGCAAAATTGCACAAGATTTGAATTAAACGATGTTTGTTTAATTTACAAGTTGAACGAGGAACGACACGAGAATATCTTAAGGCCAGCCAGCGAATTTGACCTCCTCCCCCCACTCGATGTGCCACCGGCCACCCGCTCATCATGGCTCTTTCACCTACGTTCCGTTAATTCCATTATAACAATTGATTTCATTGTGCAATCATTGTCACGCAACAACAGTAACAACAATGGATTCAATTCATGACAACTTTTCTGGTTAACGGATGAGTATAAAGATACACAGGTATCTCACAGATACAGATACAGATACAATTGCTGCTGCTCACTATTGACTGTTGCATTGCCCAGCGCTGACTCAAAGCCACAAAATTCCAAAGACGTCAACGACATTCGCTATTAATGCTGCTGCAGCGGTTCCAAAACTTGATTTCTTTCTTCTGTTTTTCCCCCATTTGCACTTGACATGGACAACAACTTTCACTTGCTTTTCTTTTATTTTGCACGCACCTTTTGATTTCTTTTTTTTTTCTTTCTTATTGTGCACTTATTTTTTTTGGGGAGGTCGTAGAAGGGGGCTTTGGGGTTTCTTAGCACCAATTTCTTTGGCGTGGCAATCGGCACAATGTCTACGCTTCGATTCTTGACGTGTTCTACGCTCCGTTCCGTTGTGTTCCGCGCCGCAAGAAAGCCGCTTTGCAACTGATTCTACATGTGTAGACTGTGCTGCGGTCTCTGCTGCTCTCGCACGCTCTCTTCTGATACCCTGTGGACTGCTGTTCAGTAGGGTGTCTCCGGTTATGCAAGTGCTTGTCTTGTTCTTCTAGTTAAAATATTTTTGTTATATAAAAGATATGATATCTTTTTAATGATGTATTTTTAACTTGTTTAATATATATTTTCTTTAATAATATTATTATTACTTTAAAAAGAAACTTTTTCTATTTTATTTTTTAAGTATTAAATATAATTCCTGCATAATATTTGTAAACCTCACCTGATTTCGTTTTCTGTCTATTTGGATTTTAAATCCCCCTTTGCACATAAACAAACTAAAAACAGGGTATGCAATGGTCGCTCTTCCACATATTCATGTTGTTATTTGTCTTCTGCTGCTGTGGCTACTGCACGTGCTGTGGAACCTATTGACGTGTACTCTCACGAATGGCATCCACATGCTGTACGAATTGATAAAGCGATCCATAACTAAACTGGTCTTTGCTCTTTGGCTCTCTTATGTTCAGACAGAGAGAGGAAGAGCGTGAGAGAGACACTCTGTCTTTTTTGTGCCATCAATAAAAATGATAATTGAAATTTTACCTGCGCCTGATTTTTTTTTGTGGTTGTTTGTTTATTTGGTTTTTTTTTTGCATACATTTTTCTTGGGAGGTTTTTTTGCAAGTTTTATCTTTGAAGCATTAACATTTTTAAGGTTTTTGAACCTGTAATTAAACAGCCGACGGTTTTAATTTTTGTTTAGTCACTTGTAGCGTTATGTACTCGTACTCACTTTCTGTGGGTTGTGAGTTCATACTTGCATTTTCATCGCACTTACCTCAGTGTCTATAGACTATTAAACGTAACCTTTGTCGCATTTTCTGTTCCCATTAATTCCCGCTAAGCCTGACACCTTATTAATATGTACATGTGAATATATTATATGTACGTATGTATGTAGGTTCACTCATCACGTGCCATGATTAAGCGCTTTGCTATTTGCATCGAGTATTGAACATCTAGTATCAAGTAACGTTTTAGATGTGCAATATCACATACTTTGAATCGTAATAGATATTAATTGATTCGTATATAGTATAGTGCATAATGCGCTTTCAGGGTTTTCATACTGTTGCTGCAAGTTTTCATTGAATACTTGTGAAGGTAAAAATACCTTAAACTAACTGATCTTAAAATTCAATAGGGATTATAAAGCATCCGATACTTAAATTGAGTTAGTTTTGTATGCTTCCATTTGGCAAAGTATTTGAAATTGTAGAAATTATATTTAAAGCAGCTTTTCGAACTCTACTTTCTGCCTGGTCGAACTTATTCAATTCTTTTATTCATTACATTATTGCTTAATTCGTTATACTTTGATCCGGACGATAGATGACGCTACTCACAGTGCATATAATTTGTTGAAAATCTATTGTAATTATTATTCGATTGAAATGATCATGAAATAATGATAAAATGTTTTACTCCGTAATATGTGTGCATATCAAAGTTTACAAAAATTATATTTATATTTTTTTTTGAGTTTACTGGTATTGGGGAGGTATTTAAGTAAACTTTATCTGTTTATAACGTTTTAAATCTCTGTCAGTTGATGATGCTTATCATTTTCGTAACAATCTTATGCTGTTATCTTATTAGACTTCTATATATATTTATGTATCTACAAAGCTTCCTATGAGATAAGTGTCTTCGAGAACTTTTGCCACCCTTCCTTTTCCAAAATCGGAGCACTTAATCTATCAAAAAAGATGTTCATATCTTCTAAGCAAACTCTTATATTTTTTAATGTTGATTCGACAAACTTTATAAATTTAACATTACCATTTTCCTTCTTTTTTCTAGATGCCAAGATGTCAATCTCAGGAAAGAATATGTTAATTTGGTTGAATCGGTGCGCGATGCTGGCGGTGAGGTTAAAATATTCTCCAGCATGCATATATCGGGAGAACGTGAGTATTATATTATGTATATTATGGTTTATTTCCAAAGAGATAGGGACTTCAAAAGAACTTGAATGTCTAAATTTTGTTGTTTTTTAAGAAAATATGCAATTATCTATGCTTGTTGCTGATATTGTATGTGAGCGTAGGCCTCCCCCTGTCTAATGACCTCGTTAAGAATTCTATTTTTAAATGGCTCGCATTGCATATGTGCACACACACACACACACACACACACACAGATACACACTTGCATTTCTTGAAGGAATCTCCCGCAATGCATTTTATATGAGATACATGTGAACAATTTTTAGTTGGACTTCAAAACCATTGAAAATCATGTGTTGAGACCACTTTCAATTTTCAAATTAATTTCACTTGACGTTAATTAAAATCGTATTTTACATGTGTTTGTAAAAATAATTTTTTGTTTTTGTAGATATTTGTTTTCAGTTTGCTTTAAATATACAAATTGCGCTTCTTTTGCGGCTGCTTGGCAAATGACTCACGTGTCGCAATTCATTTGGTTTTATTTTGTTCTTATCAATTGTCTGCGACTTGGCAACGCTTTTTGCCAATTCTGACACGTAAATGGGTCGCTGCTGTATAAAAATAGAGTTCAATACTTTGTAATTACATGTTGAACAACTACAAAAGGGGAAAGTATTTATTTCGAAGTAATTAAAGGCTCTACTAAATGATTACTTTGTAAATTTGTTTATAAAATTTAAACTTGAGTTTCGAATAAGTGAGTGGAAACTAAGTTCCATTCATATAGTCTGATTATCTTTATTGATTTACAGCCTGTAATAACGTATAAAATCAAATGAATAGTGGTCAAATGAAAAGTATATGTGATCAACATCAATATACGATTTAATATCAACTTAGTCGTCTGTCTGCAAGTCAGTTTAGTAACCTAAAGAATTAGAATTCTCTACTAGTCGGGCACACTCACATTTGTTAATGAAACTTTACTGGATATAATGAATTTTGCATATCGTTGCTGTCTTTTAACACCACTTGAACATTTCCACATCATTTTACGCCTTATCGCTTCCTTCTCAAGTACTTTTTTCTCTTTACTTTCCGCATTATAATCAGCTCTAAATTACTTATATAAACATTGTAGAACATGTGTAAACAAAATGAAAAAAAAAAAATTAAACGAGCACTTGATTTAAATTGTGTGCAGATAACCGGACAATTTCAATGAGTAAACAGAACCACTTCTACAAGAGAATACAATAAACAAGAATCAGAATTGAACCTATACTAAACTCAAGCACATTGAGCAATTCACAAAGTTCACACGGAATGCATGTTACTTTTTGCCTTATTTTTGAAATAAATTATAGAGTTCTACATGGTTTTAATTGCTTTTAGCATTAGCATATTGAAATGCAACCATTTTGTACCCCCAAGTTGAATGTTAAGTTCAAAACTGACTCAGTGTGTTCAACTAGAACCGGTGAGCCTTGAATTTCTCAGTTGTAACTCCTACGTAGAGTGCAAAAAAAAGAGAAAACTAAAACTGGTTCTTTTGTACTGCATTCTAGCTTTGTTAGTGGCTGTGGGAATACCACTCTTAAGTCGGTATCTTAAACAACTTTATCTAATTGACCGGATGTCTAAATTATCCAATTTAATTGGGTTACATTGAACTAGTCAATATTGGCTTAGTTCCCAGCAAGTTCATAAAGAGGTTTATGACTATGAGAAACTAGTTCCTAGAGTTAAGTATTCGCCATTTGATAAGAAGTCTGTCTGCCTGTACATAACTAAATATTGATTCTGTATTAAAATTCTTTTCTAACTACATCTTCTTTGAATCTATGCTTACAGAACTTGCTCAACTGACTGGAATTGCGGCTCTTCTGCGTTTCCCCATGCCCGAACTAGAGGAGAGCGACGATGATGATGATGAGGATGGCGCGGCGGGCGGCGACAACAGCGATAGCGATTAAGAATCCCATCCTAAGCAACCCCTTGTCATTTTGAAAACAAAACAAAATATTGGAATTAAGAACAAAAGCGGCAAACTGGAGACTCTTGATGTGGAGTTTAAAACATAATAATACACGATAAATACATATACATAAAATCATTTATATACATAAATAGAGTAATAGGTACTATGACAGACTTGGACTGTGTCAGGGCATATACAATATACGACTACTATATACAATATCTAGGTTTATTCAAAGATATACGAAAGGCGACATGCGTTAGTTCAAATTATGAAAAAATAAAACGAAACAAAATGAAATATAAATCAACTAGGTCGTTAAAAAAAGTATATATACAATTGCTTTAGTTATAAAACAGTTAACCCTCCTTTAAACAGAAACTAATACAAATCTATTGTAATACAGGTCAGTGTTCAGTAATTGCAATTTACATACACTTCTTTTAATATTATTGTCATTATATTTTTGACCAAATGTTTATAAAAACTGTTGCTTTTTGACGGCGCTCATTTTGTTGTTAATACTTAATATATTATACTTTTTTTATAAATTTCATGTGTTCAATTCACAAACTGTAAAATTAAAATTTAATTATTACGAAATTTTAATTGTTTGAAATTTAATGATAAGCTTTACGAATAAACCGAACTGTGCAACAGATTTTTGTTGAGGGTTTAAAATATGAGTAACGTGTCCTCTTTATTATTTGCTAGCATAATTTGCGTCGATATCTACACAGTCCGAAACAAGATTTTGAATTTCTTGTTTAATGGATCTTTACTTAATTTAAATCTTATACAGTTTTTTACTTAAAAATCGATGCTCCCGATAACTTCGGGTTTCAGACTAATTTTTAATGGCTGCCGACAAATAGACAAAAATTAATTTAAATACATACTCAATAGATATCCCTAAAACGAACAGATCTCAGAAATAATAAGAGCTAGAAGCACCGAAATTGTTATGTGGGCAGATTTTCTCATAAATAGCAAGTATTTTATGCCTTGAAAATTTCATCACGATCAGATCATATTTTAATTCATTGTAGCTTAATTTTAGATCATTGACACTGACTGGTTGTTTGGATTAAACCAGATAATTCATGAATTTAACACGAGCACAAATTGAATATTCTCTGATTTGGTTCAATTTAAGGACATCCAAGATGTCCTAGAAAATAGAGCAAAATAACGTGTATTTGTTTTTTTAAATTTTTAGTTTTTATTGTGTTTAGGTACAAATTAAGCCTAAGGGATAAAGACACCGCTTGTGGAATACCGCGAGGCAGTAGTCCGTTTACTTGCCGCTCAGCTTGGATGCAACTGCAGCAGCAGCGGCCGCCGCTTTGCGAGCCTCCCGCTTGGCCGTCTTCTTGGCCTCCTTGTCGTTGGCATCAATATTGCGACGCTTTTTACGCAGCAGCCATTCCTCCTTCTCCTTGGTCTGCTTCTCGCGTATCAGTTTGCGGAACAGATTGCGATGACGTGGCTTAACCATGCGCGCCTGCAAACGATGCTCATCCACCTCGGCCTTGTGCACTTGCCTTTTGTTGACCTTGTGCACTTTACCCGACTGTACGGACATTTTCTCTTTCTACAAGGGTGGAAGGGTTAAAATAGGTATTTCAATTTGGCTTCAAATGACGCACCTCTTCCAGCAGTCGTCGAGTCTTTTCATCAAGCTCCTCTTCTTCCTCTTCATCTTCGCTTTCATCATCAAAGTCCTCCTCGTCGGAAGGCGCATCTTCTTTATCTTCATTAACGCCGTCAGGTCCGCCATACTTCTTGTACTCGGCCGTCTCCTGTTGATAGGCAAGCTGCAGTTGGGCATCAAGCAGCTCCTGATCAACGGCATCCTCCTCTTGCTCGGCAGCATCGTCTTCAGATTCATCATCGCTTTGAGCTGAGGGATTTGAGCAGGATTAGTATGTTGGCTAGGCAGGATTACTTCAGCTGTTAACTTACCATGCGTTTCGATCAGCGAGGGATCAAGCAGCGCCTTCTCCTCGGGCGGTATGTAGGTTTCGCGTTTGGAATCGACAAATGGAGACAAATGCGGTGGCAAGTCTTCGCCCAGGAAGTACTTGTTGGTGGGCAGCAGCTGGCGCTGATTGACGCAATCGAAGAGCCACTGAGGCTGTATGTAATCCCTGGAGATGTACTGTGTGCTCAAGCTGGGTCTGTCCACGATCTGGTGCGTGATAGTTTCATCGCTTTCATCGTAAGTAGCGCCCGCAAAAACGGATGAATCCCAGGACACTTTTCCGCCAAACGAGCGAATGATGATGACCAGCGGTTCTCGCGGCACTTCGCGATTGATGAAGAATTTCAAGCCATTGAAAAGTGTGCGCAGACGAGACACTTCCTGTGCGTCCTGTTTCATTTTGATGATGCGCTTGGAATCGCCATCCTGCTCCAACAGCTCCATATCAATATCTGGCTCCTCCTCATCCTCCTGCACTTTGTCTGTGCGCAGCAACTCAAAGTTCAGTGCAGCAATGCGATCTGAAACGAAGCTGGATTCGTCCTTATATGTTTCCTCGGTATCCTGCAGCACACTGCTGGGGAATTGTGGTGGATACGCCATGTTCAGGCCATGAAACAAACGGAAGTTGGTGAATCCCATCATGATGGTATAGAATTCGACAAATATGGACATGACTTTGAAGTCCACCTCCTGACGAGACTGTGGCTTAAACGGATAGTAGTGTGGCACTATCCAGGTGACCTTCTGTCCCTTGATCTCTGCCTGAAAATAGTAGCCCTTAATTGATATGAACACCTTGCGCAGCGACTTCGATGCGATGATATAGTGCAGAAATTCAATGGTCAGACGTCGGCACAGATTCGATTGCTCGCGCGGTATCAAATGCAGTGAGGGAAATGTGCTGAATAGAAACAGCAAAGTCAGGCAATCGTCCAGATCCTTAAGTGCATCGATAAAAGTCGGATAGCGCTCCTTAACAATGTGATCCAGCTTGATCTCCGGAAACATGGCCAGGCGACGCTTTAGATTGCGGAAATCCTTGATAGCGCGATCACGGCCACTTTTCTTGGCAAAAATCTGCAAGCAAAGCAAATAATTAAATCCTTTGAATAATTCTCATAGCGCAGCTAGTCAAGTAATTGTTTTGACAAAATATAATTGAAAATTTAATTTAGTCCACTGTATATTTGAATTTACCTTGTAGTCACGCAGCGTCCACACGATGGACTCGTGCAACAGGAAGCGTATGTCCTTGGCATGGTACAATATCTTAATTTCCGATGAGCCCTTCTGGGCGCGGCGTCTGTGCTTCGGCTCGCGGGGGTAAACCCCCTTCAGGATGCACAGGCGGCGAAAGTCATTGAGGGAAAGCTGCAGTTTCCGCAACGCTGCACGCCGACTGATATATTGTACGGCCTCGCCAGATTCGTACTACAACGGGTGTATAGAATTATTAAAATATGCTATATGCAAACTTGGTGGTAAAGTCAATAGACTTTCAGACTTGGGAAGGGTATAAAAATAACCTCACAGTCTCCGCAAACTGCGTGTTAAGAATCTTGATTATCTTACCTTCTTGGGGCGTCTCATTTTGTCTGTAGGATAGTGCAGTTATTGATTCGACTAAAAGAATTGCTTTTTACAGCTGCGATTGTTCCAAGTAGAGTTATTTTATATAAAAACACGCGCCGTACCCAAAACACACGTTTTCGTGTTGTTGGTCGCGTGGGAAGGGACAAGTGTGACCAAATTTTGAAATAGTGTTGGGTTGCTCATGAGTGAGTGAACAAAAAAGAGTTGCTCCCTGAATAGAGCAAGTGAACATGTTCCTTCCAAATTGCTCTTTATTGCTCACTTGTTCTTTTGCTCTCTTTTGATATTTTTTGCTCAGTTGTTCTGTTTTGTTCATATTGCACACTTTGCTCGAATTTTTCTCTGTGCTCTTAGACTTATAGCATTTTGTGCATATTCTTTCTTTAAAAATACAAATTGTTGGATTACTGCCAAGCTGAATACTCATTTTAAGAATTCAGAATGTCGCTTATCAAAATGTGTAGCAAAATATGCAACCATTTCGTAGATGTCGGAAATCAGCAAGCTAAAAACAAGTATTGTAAATGTTTTTTGAGCTGCTGATCACAGAGCAACATGAGCAGCCATCAGATTTAAATTAAATGTAACGTATGATATATTTGATTAGTTGGGTGAGAGGCAAAGTGAATGCTCAGTGAATAACTGAGCTACTGAGCGATATGAGTGAGCAACTGAGCAAGTGAGTAACTGAGCAACTGAACAAGTGAGCAACTGAACAAGTGAGTAACTGAGCAACTGAACAAGTGAGCAATCTGAGTGAGTTGACTTATCTAAAAAAAAAGAACAAGTGAACATGTTCACCTAAATGAGCAATGTTTACCCAACACTATTTTGAAACCAAAACAATCTAGTAAAGTAGTGTTGGGTTGCTCTTGAGTGAGTGAACAAAAAAGAGTTGCTCCCTGAAGTGAGCAAGTGAATATGTTCCTTCCAAATTGCTATTTATTGCTCACTTGTTCTGTTTTGCTCATTATTGCTCTGTTGTTCCTCTAGGGCATTTTTTGTAGATTCTATGGAAATATGGAGCCATTTAGTAGATTTCGAAAGCCAGCAAGGTAAATGCAAGATTTGAAAATGTGGTTGAGCTGTTGATCCATAGAGCAGCCTTAGCATCTATCAAATTTAAATTTAAATGCAACGTATGATATTTTTGATTAGTTGGGTGAGAGTGAGCTCAGTGAATAACTGAGCTACTGAGCAATATGAGTGAGCAACTGAGCAAGTGAGTAACTGAGCAGGTGAGCAACTGAACAAGTGAGCAATCTGAGTGAGTTGACTTACCAACACTGATCTAGTAAAGACAATCCGTATTCTCGCTCACACTTATCGATAGGTTGTCATTCACTGTGAGCACCTACATCAAATCAAATGGGCAGCACTGACAACAAGTGGTGCCGCTCGACAGATTGTATGATTATACTTTGGCGCGCTCTTGGAAATTCAAACATTGCTTAGTGCTTTTGGATAACTCATTTTATTGAATCTGTTTTATTGTTTTTATAGGTAGGTATTGTATTGAGAAAATAACATACAGTCTAAGTTTTGTTGTATTATATAATATTCGTTATATATTAGTTAGTTTGAACATTAACATTATATTTTTTTTTTTTGTTTGCAATATGCTGACTGCAATTTCGTTTTGTGTAATAACAAAAGTTTTAGTAAACTGTCATTTTTTTTAATTCGTTCAATATTCGTTTGCTTCGGCTCTGCTACAATTCGGCTTTTGTAACGGTTTTCATTTTGCTCGTTATTGTTGACGCGTTTATCTCATGTGTGTGTAAAGAGTTTGTGTTTGTGTTGGTGTGTTTATGTTTATTGTTATAGTTGTGTGTGTGTGTGTTTTTACGATTTGAATGCATCTGAGTGTGATTATTATTTTGTATATTTCACCTAAATAACTAGTTAACATTGTATCTATGTTATGTTTATAGCTTCGTTTTGATTTACATAAGTGTCGTTCCGTTTGCGCCCCTCTCTGCAAAATGCGTTTATTTGTATATTCGTACATACATGCATACATATGCCTGTAATACATATGTATGTACAATGTACATACATATATTAAAATTGACTATTTATTTGATTTGCTTCTTGTCTCTGAATTCATGTAATGCTTGTGGATGAGCGGGATGGGGTACGGGGTAAGGGTATATAAGGTGAGCGTGGTGTAAGTATATTTTGTATAAAATCTAAATGTTTCCATTACATATACATATAATATATATACTTCTATAAAGTAAATAACATTCTGTATTATAGCATTGCTGTTCATTTTAGACTCGTCTGCAATTGTTGTAAAGTAAAGCCGATATCACTATTCAGCTAGATCGGGGACTTCCGGTTTATTAATCCAGTTCATCAATGCATCACTTCATTTGACTGGTTCACAGGATCGTCTTCAATCCTGTCCATTGCGAAGGTTTATAATATACAGAGCCGTGTCAAAAAAATCCTTTAAAAAAATTAAAGCAAAAAAAATAAAAAAAATATTGTCTTTATTTTGATTATTAAACAAAATATGCGCAACTGAAATAACGTAAATTCTATAGATATTTTATTTATTTTACATTTTCCTTTAAAAAAAGCCTAATTTCGATATCCTTTAATTTTTACGGATTAATTTAAAATCAAATTATAAAAACATTTATAAGGTTTTATAATTTTTAAAAAAGTAAAGATTAATAAATGTTAAACACAATTTTGATTTATAAATCTAAATTTGTTCATAACGTTTCGACAGTGTTGTTATTTAAATTTTTCGTTGATTACGTTAAAATGCTTTGTAGTTATTTAAATACTCGAATAAATTTGCATACATGAAATTCACAATACAATATAAATGATCTTCTTGTAAAATTTTTCTGGACACGGCGCTAGAATAAAAAAAAAAAAAATACAAGGAAAAAACATATTAAAAAAACTGAAAACTATTATTTTCTGTCATACTTATATGTTTCGTCAGATTCGTTTCTATTTATGTTTTACGGACAGTTAACTTTTTATGTTCTCTTCGTATTATTTATATAAATTATTTGTACAATCTTATGTGCTAAAAGCGTATCAGTTATTAAAATTAATTCTCTTTTATTATAATACTCTCTTGTTTACTATTTTAACTACATATGTTATGTATGTACTAATTACATGCTCAACGGTTTTTCTCATTTAAAAAATCAAACATACATACATTTAAGTGTGTGTATATACTTCTATGTTTTGTATATGTGTAAATGTTAATGTAAATGTAATTGTAATTGTAAAGTAAAAATTGCACAACAATTAAACTCAACAACACAAAATCACTGGTGGGTAAGGAATTGTTGCATTACACACGACGGCTATGTTTTATTTATTTTAAATTTGTTTTATTTTGGTTTCGCTTACATTGATTTTCTCTTTGCCTCTTGTCATTTATTCTGTTATCTGTTAACGGTACCAAATTTTGGTGTTGCCTGCCTATTAAAAATAATAAACGCATTATTCTCGCTGTTGTTATATACTTACAAATTTGAAAACTCTATAAAAAACTTTAAATTAGTCTACCAATATGTTAACTATTACTTTATTTTTACTGGATACATTTTTGACCTAATCGGTTCATTTATCGCTTTCGTTGTTTGATGCTTACAAAAACAACACAAATTAAAGTCGCGTCGAGCGCTTGCAGATGGAAGCTGACAGCCTTGTGATCGTCGGTAGACGAAAGCTGACAGCTATGCAACTTGCAATCGTTATTATTGCTGCGTTTGAATTGTTTTTTTTGTTTTATTTATTATTTTTGCTTGTATTTACTAATTATATAACGGACGCAACTTGAAACATTTATTTGATATACTCATATACGCACATACTAGTATATTTTCGAATATAAGTTGTGTATATACTGGGATATAAATATTGAAAAAGAAAACAACATTAAACATTAAATTAATAAAAGAAATGAATTAGGATATTTTTTGTTTTGCAACTATAGGCAATATCTGTGGGTATATACATAATATATATATTTATATAAAAATCAATATATTATGTGGTATTTATCATTTATGTATATATTTCGTAGTATAACTATATGATAATTATAGTTTATTTAAAGCTGAAATTAGTGATTATGTGTACGCGTTCGTTACAGACGATTGTTTAGTACAATTTTGTGTGTGATTTAATTTAGATATATCCAGATAGATATATCAGGTAAGTAGTTCCCCTATTGTATGTGCATATGTGTGTGTGTGTGTGTGTGTGTATATGTACTTGTAATGTTATGTATGTGTTTGCTAATTTCATATTATATATCACTTCTAGAAGTTAGTTAGTTTATTGCCAATTCTTCACTTAATTTTATAAAAAATAAAAATAATTTAATTGGTTCATACTTACGGCTCTTTTGGCTGTAACTCAACAAATTTTGGTCTAGAATAAAATTAGCAGACACAAGAATTGTACGCGTGTTGTTGTTGTTGTTTTTCTTTTTTTGTTTTTTTGTTTGTTTTTCAGTTTTTCTTTAATTTCAAACAATGATTTTTATTTTGTAAGTTAAATATTTTATAAAGTATATACTGTATTTATTAATTTTATTGTTATTATTATTAATTTTTGCTTTGTTACGCTTTATTTTCACTTATTTTCCTTCTTCTTTTGTTATGAACATTTTTACTAATTTTTCAACAATTTTTTTTTTCATGTTTCCATTTGATATATTTTTTTTTGGTTTTACGCAATTATTCAACTTGTTAAAAATCTATAACCATAACAATTTCTCTATATATATATATATCTATATATATAATTTTCTTGTATATATTTATATAATCTTATATAATTTGCTTTAAAGCGAGACTTCTACGACTACTTGTGTATGTGTGTATGTGCGTTATAATTTTTTTTTAAGTTAGGATCTGGGAATTAGATGTTAGATTGATGATAAGATTGATCGATGATAAACTACTCTGAATTTGATCTGTACGAGTTAGTATGTTAGTATATTCTTTTGATTTCGTGTTGTTGTTGTTGTTGTCGTCTTTAGTTAAGTAGTACTTTAAATATTAAATGTTAACAGACGCTTACATTTGTTTTTTTGTACTGCGCTCTATTGATTGGGCTTTCGTACTATATATGTATATATAGAGAGAGAAGTGCCTCGAAACGAACATCTATCAACATTCCATGCAGTTGATTAACAATTTCCTCATCAATTTCGTTAGTTAGTAGTTCTTTAGCCTTATTCTTCTGGAATATACTGTTCGTTCTACATAAGGATTTGTAAACTTTCGTACTTTGCTGGAAAAAGTGGGCGCGATATGTTTTAAGTGAGTTTTGTGTGTTTGTGATTGTGAATATATGTATGTGTATGAGTTCAAGTTTAGTATGTAAGTATAATTTAATGTATATATATGTAAGAGTATATATATATATTTTTTTTTATAAGTATGTACTCGTTAATTTGGAAGATTATTGTTTAGTTTTAACCATATACAGTTTGTATTTGCTTCGTTAGTATTGGAAGTTATCTCTCTTCAAGTCGGACAACAAGCAATTCAATGTCACCTGCTATACTTTTCGATCCCAAACCATAGAGATCAGTTAGTTAAAGAGAGAGTGAGTGAATACACAAGAGTTAGAGAGAGAGAGAGAGAGCAGATAGACTCGGGTATAAAGTAATTAAAGCGAATGAGCAAAAACTAGGTAGAGAATTAAAAGAGTTCGTTCAAAAAAGTGGGAATAATTCAGTAACAGTCTTTAGGAAAATCAGCAAATATTTATAGGGTTTAGAATTAATTTAGAAAATAAAGAACTCTGAAAATTGAAAATGGACCAACAACTTTTGAATGTTCTTTTGTTTAGTGCAGTAATTTAAATATGTCCAAATTAAAACTGTTTCGCTCTCAGTATCGCCCATTTTTAGCATGGGCCTTGTGCTCATTTTGGCCATAAAATAAATGTTGATATATTGAAATATATAGAGTGTGTGTGGTTTGGTGTCATGTTGTAGATTTTATAGAGCATTTGCTAAGCACGGTAGTTAGAGTGTCGCACTTAATGTATGCCTCATGGTATTATTATACAATGTCCTAATTTCTTTTATTTGTTTTGGTGTTCTCCGTTCTCTGTTCATTTTTCTGCACTGTATTTGTTAAACATTCTTATGCTTGATCATACATACATGTAATTAAAA
>JBAMBK010001684.1:0-24712 GCA_037043435.1 Drosophila suboccidentalis | reverse complement strand
GAGCCCAAACCACTATTAATTCGTACGGCATGCTTTTTTACGCGTATGCAATGTTTAACACACGATATTTGCAATGATAATGCAGATTTCAGATCCAAATATATTTTTCCCTAAGAGACAATTTTATTCTCTATAAGATAGAAGAACAACTTTTTTTGTAATTCCAACAACAACAATAATAACCGTAATTTATTCGAATGCTTCGTTTAACTGTTAACAAATATTTGACCACTATTAATTCGTACGGTTCAGAATATGACTTAAAAATATATAGTTTTTTATCCTCTTATTCAAAATTAATATTGGGTAACATCGCCTTTGACTTTTACTACACAACTACAACGGTTTGGCATAGATTTTATTAAATTTTGGCATTGCTCTCTTGAAATTGAATTCCATATCTCTTGCAGCTTCTTTTTCAAATCTGGAAGGGTTCTTTGAGGCTCGTTTCTCAAATTTCTCTTCATGATTCCCCAAATATTCTCAATTGGATTGAGATCTGGACTGCTTGACGGCCAATCTAAGACCTCAATTTGTTTATATTCCAGCCAATTTCTTATTCGCTTGGCAGTGTGTGCTGCTGCTCCATCCTGCTGAAACGTAAACTCCCCACAGTCGGCCAGTTTTGGTATAGATGGCAGCAAACTCTCTTCCAAAATATTATTGTATTTTTCAGCATTGACATTGCCTTCAATAAAATGCAGCTGTCCCACTCCTTTGGCAGACATGCAACCCCACACCATGGTGCTTGCTGGATGCTTGACTGTCTTTTTAATACAGTGGTTATGGTACGCTTCGTCTTTTTTACGCATGACTCTTTTGCGGGAATCTCCGGCACACACATCAAATTTAGCTTCATCGCTAAATATGATGGTGTTCCATTGTCTTTGAGTCCATGGCATCCTCTCCTGACACCATTGCAGACGCTTCTTCTTTTGACGAAGTGTAAGCAATGGTTTTTCCTTGGCCTACAAAATAATTTTATCTCTAATGAATGTAATATAACTAGTCGAAATACATACTTTATAGAAGCGATATCCAATATCTTTCATCTGGAGACGTGTCCATTCACGCTTATAAGTCTTTCCAATTTTCTCCGACCACTCAGATGCCACATTTCTTAAAGATTTGCGGCGATCAGCCTTGACAATTGTGGCCAGGGCTCTTTTATCACGAGCCGTTATTGTCGATGTTCGGCCTCTTTTGGCAGTTTTATTGTCAATATTACCATTTGACCTAAAGAATTTTATAATTCCTTGTACCGACGACTTAGACAGTTTTAATTGCTTCGCTATATTGCCAAATGTCTGTCCAGATTTATAATTTTCAATAACTAAATTTCTTATCTCAGTGCAAATGGGCTTACCACGTGCCATGGTTGCTAAACTTAGAATAATGTGAAGCAATTCTATTCTTTCGCCTTCTGCATTGTATTATTATTTACAGATTATAAGTAGATAGTGATTATGTTACACTATTTGCTTTTGTTCTGATCTTCTTCTTAGATTCTAAGCTAAACTTACGCAGCGTACGAATTAATAGTGGTCAAATATTTGTTAACAGTTAAACGAAGCATTCGAATAAATTACGGTTATTATTGTTGTTGTTGGAATTACAAAAAAAGTTGTTCTTCTATCTTATAGAGAATAAAATTGTCTCTTAGGGAAAAATATATTTGGATCTGAAATCTGCATTATCATTGCAAATATCGTGTGTTAAACATTGCATACGCGTAAAAAAGCATGCCGTACGAATTAATAGTGGTTTGGGCTCGTATATGCGTAAGCAGTCAATTTTAAGCACAATTAACAACATTAACTTTACTCTTGTTGTCGTTGTTGTTGTTGTTTGCTCTTTTTTAGAATGCAAAGTTAAACGAACTCGCATTGTGAAGGTGGCAGATGAAGGCGACCACAAAGCGTTGACACTGTTCTGCGTCGACGTTGACGTCGCTGTAGCAGCTTCTGTCAACACAAAAGTGCGCTGAACTGATAATTAGTTAGAAATGTAAATATTGACTGAAGTGAGCATGCATAAATACATAAGTAACACACAGACATGCAAAGGAGGCGCGTTTAAAACTTTTGCTCTCTCGCCTTCCAAACCTCTCTCACTCTCTGAGAGCGTAAACTTTGGAGCCGTGGAGGTTGCCTTCAGTGTTGCCAATTTAGCATATTTCAGGCTAGATCTAGCACTTTTGAAAATGAAAAAGCTTATAAAATTTGAAAATAGCTTATAGCCTGAAATCTAGCATATTTTAAAATTCATATAGCATATTCTTGCAATAAATGTTTTCGTGACATCAACGAAATATTTCATAAGTTTAAAATATTTCACGGCATAAAAATAGCGGATTTTGTTCTTTGTTTTGTGAACATTATGAAGTTCACGTAACAAAGAACAAGATATCTAATCGGTGGTGTCATCGATATGTTGATTCGTGTGTTATCGCCGATTTTGAATTATGAAATCAATCAAAGTGAAGCTTGCAAGAATTCCAAAAATATTGTATACGCAACTATTCCGCGATGCTTGCCTGGAAAGTAGTGAATTTAAGGATTGGCTACGGAAATTGCCAGCCGACGCAACAAAAGCATATTGCTGCTATTGCAAATCAACAATAGCAAAAGTTTTTGATAATAAGGCAGCATGAAGCGTCCAAAAAACATTTATCATCAATGGGCTCAATAGTTCAATCACAAGAATATGTTAGTCATATTCAAAAAAAACGATAAATATTTAAGTGAGGAAGAAAATAATGAAATCTATTTGTTAACCAATTCATTTTCAGCAAAAACCTAATGATTTTGTATGTTTTTTTTGAATAATCTTGCCATTTTTAGTTTTTAGCTTATTTTAGCTTGTTTTTACTCAAAATCTAGCTTATGCGAGCGCTCAACTCCTGGCAACACTGGTTGCCTTTGAGCTGCATTGATGACTCTGCATGTCTGTTGCTATGTGTGTGTGTATGTGTGTGTATATGTGAGAACAATGACTAAAGTTGTGTGCGTGTGTGTGTAGGAATAGGAGGCCAAAGTAAAAGAACAAGCAGCAAACCACGTAACAAGTCATTTGTTATTGTAAGAGGAAGAGCAAGCAGCAAGAAGCAACATAAAATGATGATAAACCTGTCAAAGCGTACGGCACAAAGTGTCAATGAAAGAGAATAGAAAATTTGCATAATAATATCTATATGCGTTTTTCAGTTTCCTTGCTTCTACGTCTTCGACAAGAAGTCCAAATTTGAATAAAAAATGATGTAAGCAAACAAAGAAATCTTCATAAATGAGTAATATTGAATTTTACCCGTCATTCATTTACCATTTTGTTGCTAACTGTACTCTGTTGTTTGCCCGATGAAAGGGATGTGGTGAAGTGTGGAGCGGGGGGAGGGACTAAGTGATTGCTGTCAAGCGATACATTGTGACAAACTGACTTTGGAGTGTGGCAGAGGCCAGTTTACAGCTTTTTAGCATTGAAACTTTGCCAATTGAAAGTCCAGTTGGACTGAAAGAGACCCATTCAATTTGCAATGGGATGAAGCGAATTAACTGTGAAAATATTGTTATGTTTGTATGCATCAAATCAGTGTAATCGATAAATAAGGCGTTAAAAATTCAATACAGTAATTGAATAGGCTTAAAGTGTAACTTTGAAATCTATAAAATCATTTTAAATAATAGGGCAACCTTTAATAGTGTTAGTGCTGAAAATAATACATTTTAGTTTAAAAAAAGATGTTTGAAACTAGAGCAGCAATTCTGAAGAAACCAATGCCTTTTAAAAGTTTTTGTCAGACTAATTTTTAATCTCTTAACATGAGCTTTATGCCCTTTCCTCACTAATGTACATTTTATAAAAATATCGGAGCTATCGATAAGTATGCAACTGTCTGTCCTCATAGCATAGCATTTGCATTTAGCATCTACAAAACATTTGTGATTTGTTTACAAATTCATTTGACAACTGAAATTAAAAATTCGAGAAAACAAATGGAAGGATTTTAAGAAAACTTCGCTGCTTAGGACAAAATATCTGATGTTCAGGAGATCATCTAACTTTTCCCGATTGGAAAACCATTCGGTAAAACCATTGCAAAGGGAACCCAAAGTGAAAACATCATTTCCACGAGCTCTCATTGAACAAGGGGTTGCCGTAGCTCTCTATGGGTTGGGATCGTCTGTGGAATAACGAAAATTGGAGACAACGTACTTATAGTATGGTGTCAGCGCAACTAGAGCAAGAGTCAGGGATTCTTAGATTCTGATAATTCATTATTGGTAAAAACAACTCGTAGCGCCCTTATCAGATACGTCTTGTACAATTCAACGGATACTAATAAATATTAGAATATTTACCAATAAGCACTACTTTTTTAATTATTCTTATTTAATGAATTATAATGAGAAACTATAACGATTTAATAATAATTGTTGCGATCGCCAATGTGTAATGTTGACTCATGTAGCCATAGAGGTCGGTTTTTGATTTCTTTTGCTGTTAACTGCAGCATTTTATCATTACTACATTCTTCATTAATTAAAAATAAAGTTCAGTTTTTTACAGTTTGAAATTTGGCGCCAGAAGTTGAGAAATCTAGTGATAGTACACTCTCAAATTAAAAAAAAAACTCCAAATATCGATTGATTTCCGATGAATATCGCATTGATTTTAAAAAATGTAGTTACATTCCTCAGAAATGTACTATTCTCCCACCACTAGATCCCATATGAAATGTATAGGAAAAAAGTAGCATTTGCTCCAAAAATGCTAAAATGCTGAAATGTAGTTTCAGTGAGGAAAGGCTATTAATCTAAAAAATACTTTGCATCCTAACAGTAAACTTAAAGCTTTTCCTATCAAGCTTTCATAGACAATTTGAGGTATTTTCAAGTGTGCTCTACTTTTTTATGTATGTACCTAAAAAAACGATAAAGCAACTCTCATTCCACTTTATTCCCTTAACATCCCTATCAAACTGGACATGTTTTATGTGCTTACTTGCACTTTTCATGTGTGTGTGTATGTTTTTTTACTGTGCTCTTTACACTTGTATTTCTGCATGTTTTCATTATTCATCTGGTGTTTTTGGGCTCGGCCCAGTTACTTTCTTTGCCACTAACTGACTGAATTTATGAGCCAGGCTATCAAGAGTTTGCCCTTATTTGAATTTGGGGCCAAAATAAAACATTAATTTCCTGTTCCATTTACCGTTTTCAAATGTCGGAGTTTGATAGACGATGTGAAATATGTATCTGTATCTCTATCTGTATTTGTATTTGTGGGAAGTGACAAATGTTGGAGCTCATTAAAAGTTGCCAAGGTTTTGCACTTAACCTGCCCGATTAACAGCTGCTCTGTGCTCTGAACTTGATCTCATATTCATTTACAAGAAGGTCCCTAACACCTGAACACCTCTTGGAACACCTGTTCTTAATTCACTGCCTTTAGATCGTTTGTCGGCGCGTTCATTGACATTCCGCAGAGCCACTTAATGACTTCCCAAGATGATTATGGGGCCAAGAAGAACAGCTGTTGGTTGTAGACTGGTAGACTGTTGGCTGAGACAAAAGAGCTTCAGATTATGCTGAAATTAGCAGACTCAGAAGGCGTATCAGAGTTTCTTTTTTCTTTTTTTTTTTGTGTATAAGCTGCAACTGTCAGCTTAAAGACTCTGGAGCAGCAGCCCAAGACCAAGACCAAGAAAAGCCGATCAACGAGGTAGAACGTTCATACCGGAAACCTCGGCAGGAACTACAGTTGCAAAAACTTCAAAGATCGCTGAATTGTGTTGAATTAGATGAACATCACTAGTTAGATAGAGACGGAGAGAATAGAGCTTTCGATAAATATGTCGCTTAAATTAATTAACAGTTGTCTTTATTCTAAGAACTATCATCAAATGTAAAGCTACAATCGCAATAGATATGGGACTATCGATAGTTTTTTCTCATCTTTCAAATTCGATTTCTTTGGGAAGAATTAGGAAACAACAGCTTGCTTCCTAAATCGCTTCGTAAATCGCTTAATAAATTGGTTTCAAAATGTAAAAGTTGCAATTCTAATTAATTCCATTACGATAAGTGTTTGATATGATAAAGATAAGCTTAACATCTGTTTTGCTAACGGGATATAATTATTTATTAGTTTCCAACATTTGATTTGATATTTGAATTCAGGACAGTAATCCAATCGTTGTCACAAGTCATTTGTCAATTCTATTACCGTAATTATGCATAAACAATTGCCATAAAACCAACTAGTTTCCTTCCTGCCAAACCCCCCGAGGTCATTTGTCCATTGTCCATTGTGCTGCCAGCAACGGTAGCCAGGTCAAAAAGCGTTAGTTAGTTAGTTGTGTTGTGTTGTGTGTTGTATTCTGATGCTGACTGTAATTATTTGTCCATTAGCTGTGGCAGCTGTTACAAATTTGGAACACGACACCGGAGGGGAGGCCAATGGCAGAGCGCCAGGGGTCAACATCAGTAGCAACGGAAATTTCTATTTCCAAGAAGATGAACAAAAGATGCCAAAACGTTGACAATGGAGTGAGATTTGCACAATAAAATTGCATGTTGAACAATCACTGTAACGGCCACTGTTAAGAATAATGGGGTTAATCTAATGGCTTTTCATATTTTAGGCATCTCTTTATTGTAGCTTTACATTCGTAGTGTTTCATTTGCTCGAAAACTGCATTCATCGTTAATAAGCAAGTAATTTTCCATTCTTTTCCTTGGAAATTCGGAAAACTGATCAAAATAACACGGCTACCAATGCAAAACAAGATTAACAGTCCATCTCTATTTGCTTTAACATATGTTAATGATAACAGTATACTCTGGACACTAGCTCCTTTAACATTTGTATTTTAATAACTCTGTTATGTACATAGAACTGCTAAGTTGGCCGCAGCAATGTTCAGTGGCTTGCAGGTGAAACTCATTTGCTTGAACCTTGTTGTTGTGACTCTCTAGAGAGCCAAAGGCGAACGGAAAACATTTAAAAAAGTTCATTAAAAATCAAGAGCATAATGTGTTGTTGCTTTTTACTCGACTCTGTCAACTGCAATTGCTCACACACACACACACACACACACACTCACCTATTTTCACTATATTATTTTCAATTTCACCCGCATGCAAAAAACGAACAGAAAAAAACAATACGAAAACAACGCCAGAAAAACACGAGAGTCATAAAACTTCACCTTGAAGCTGTCTAGCGTCGCTTGCATGAGCCATCAAGTTCCGGCTGTGGCTCATTTACTACGCTGCTTTGCTTCTGTTTTTGCTATCCCCACCTCTGCTCTCACTCTCTCACCTCTCTCTTTCTGTCTTGACAGCCGCTTCACACCTTCTTTTTTTAATCCATTTAGCTGCATGTTATCGCCCATCATCATCAACATCATCTGCCATCTATCTACATAACTGTCTACCTGTGCGCTGTCACTGTCTCTCTTTTAAATACTTTCCATTATAATTACAGTCGAACTTCCCTAACTCGAACTTCCCTAACTCGAATTTTCTCTAACTCGAACAAAATCGAGTGGCAATAGCGTTTACTGAGCAAATTTCATACAATTCTGCTTCCCTAACTCGAACTTCCCTAACTCGAATTTCTCCTTAACTCGAACAAAAATAGTGGCCCGTACTTCTGTAAGTCGAATTTTTCGGGAAAATCCCCAATAAAGTTTGAATTTTCTTTCGTTTCTATTTAATGCTTTTGTTACCGACTCGTTTGGATATGTAATATTGATGTACATTAACATATGGTGATGCAATATGATAGAATATTGCACCAAAAATTACTTAAGCTTGTGAAATTACTTTAGGAAAGATGTTCGTAATGCACTTATTTGTCAGCGAATCAGCTCAAGATTATTTACCATGGCACCAGTACGTGTGTTAAAATGTTTATCTCTTTAATAAATCTTTAAACTTATTTGTTAAGAAATTCAAAAGTGGACCAAAAAAATTGAAGTGGCTGAAAAATATGGTATCTCATTGAAAATAGTTTTCATTATATTAAAAAATGGAAAATTAATTATGTCATTTGAATCGGGAACATCTTCTGGATATAGCAAAAGAACGATAAAACCTATTTTTATGAATATCGACAGGTCTTGAACAAACTGAAATTTTTTGTTGTTGAAAATAACAAGAAAAGTTTGCAATTTGAAATGTAATTATGAATGAATGAAACTGTAGTTTCATTTAAAAAACTAAAAAAAAAAAATTCCCTAACTCGAAGTCTCCCTAACTCGAACTTTTTTCCCGGATAATGGTGATTCGAGTTAGGGAAGTTCGACTGTATTATTATAATTTTGTTGATTTTTACCTTCATCAGCGACGACCATTAACATTGGCTCTCTGCATGGCCTCATGACTCACAGCTCATTACAGTCGTCGGCACACACAAACAAAAGCTCACACACACACTAAAGCTGCTGTCATCAATGCGCGCTCTGTCTCTGCCTCCCCTCCCCACCCCACGTGGCCCACCCACTGTGATGCGTTTGTCTCTCCCATTCTGTTGCTCTCCCAGCGTGTGATTCTTGTTGCTGTTTTTGTGCTCTTTTTCTTATTAGTATGCTAACTGTGTGCGGTCAAAAACGGTACTTTGCAATTTATGGCTGGTTTTGTCTTTGTCTCTCGGCAACAAAAAACCAATTGAAATTGCGCACTTTTTGGCAGCAGCTGATTCATATCGCACCATTTGGCCATTTCCCATTTGCAAACAAACAGTTAAAGCGGCAGTTGCTAGACAAGAAAAAAAAAAACAATACTTAATTAATTTGTGTATTCTATTCAGACATACACACACACAGACTCATACATATGCATGTAAACTTGTTCATGTGTTTGCGCTTGATTAACGCGTAACTTTGTATTGTTAATTGTGACACACATTTATTCGAGTACCTCCCCCTCCTTAGAGGGAGTAAATGGAGCGTGGCTTTGATGGATTATTTTCCTGCCAAGAGCTTTGGCCACATTTTAATTTGTTTGTCTGTAAATCATCATCAATATTCACTATCCGTATACATTGACAAAATCAATAAAAAGCGTGTAGACAAACAACATCCCAATTTAAGCAATTTACTTATTGTGTGTGTACACACTGGCAAACATTGCATGTGTGCGTAGCGTGTCCGGTAAGAATGTGCAAATAAGAAACTTGCTTCCTTGTTAGAAATACATTTCAATTTATCGATTATCGATCACAGTTAATTTTAAGCTAATCAAATATAAAACAAGCTTAACGGGAATTTACGAAATGTTCTCTTAAGTCTTACTTAAAAACTGGTTTTCTTGGCATTTTATAGTACATTTTAGTCTTAAGTGGGTTTACGTTTTTGTTTACTTCGGACATTCAAATCATTGTAAATGGCACAGTTTTTTTATTTATATTATTTTTATTGTTTCTCTTTTTTTTTTTTTTTTGGTCATCTATGTGTTTTTATTAATTTATGGCTGAATTTTTGACACCTTCATTTAAAGCAAAAATCATGTGGGCAGTGAAAGAGTCCGAGGGGGAGGTGGGCAACATCTAATTGAAAGTGTTCAAGCAAAATGAATATTAATTGTTTTAAATAATTTTGAACTTGGCAAAGGCATAGGTACACATGCAAGCACGATCACACACACATCGACACATCAATTTCTGCCTGTGGCTCTTCATACTTTGTTGACAGCAGCTTCGCTGTCGCCGTCGCTGTCGTTGTCTCTGTCAGCGCAGCTGTTTTATTGTCGCACGCTGACAGGCAAATCGTATGTACGTGTTCTTCCTTCTCTTCTTCTTCGTCTTGTATTACGCTCATTTGTCTGCCGCAGTCATCATCGACAGCAGCCGGCGCAGTTTTTGGGGCATTTTGTGTGCGTCATTCGGTGATGTCGACGTCGATGTCGTTGTCGCTGCAGAGCCGTTTGCATAACGTATGTTCGTTTAATTTATGTGTTGTTATTGCCGTCGTCGTTGTTGTTGTTGTTTTTGCTTTACATTTGCGCAATCCAATTGGAAAGCACATACTACCGTTACCAATTTCATTCAAAGTGCAATGAGCACCCAGTCGTGAGAGAGCGCACAGCTGATTCAACTTATTCACTCTCTCGCTTACGCTCTCTGACTCTCTAATATAGCAAACTCTCTGTTCTAACAGCGACACACACATGTACACCCATACACTAGCACACAATCAGAGAAGTACAAAACAAAGCGAACTGCGCTACGGCAAAGGTGCGCGGTCGCGTCAGCCAGTCTTCTGATTCTGCTGCTGCCGACAGTGAAGCGCGCGCGCACGCAAACAACAAAACAAGAGGAGCAAAAAAACACGAAAAATAAAAACCCCAAAAATAAATAAATAACGCAGACAAAATTGAAGAAAAAAACAAAAACATAATTGATACAACGATCGCTTCCTCTTCCTACTCCATTTAACGGTGCGCGAATACAAATCTAATGTGTGAATGTGTGTGTGTGCGAAAATATCAAAACAAATAAATTTCAATTGAAGACTTTGAGGTGAACTTTGATGCAGCTGTGTGCTCGCTCCCTCGCTCTCTATCTCTCTCTTGTCTTTCTCTAGCAAAAAACCGCATTAAAGCAACAACAAAATCAAACCAAACAAAAACCCCAACAAAAGTTGACCAAGTGACAAACATCATCGTCAAGTGGACTTGAAAAACGCGTTCCACAATCCACAATCGCTCGCCTAACCGGCCCGATCGGTCGCTCGGTCATCCATCCAGTTCAACCCACCCGCCCCCGCACGTAACCTTCAAAAAAGTTTGTCGCGCTTACGTCTCCCCTTACCTCAAATGACGCCAATGCGTCTATGCTTTGATTTCTCTTGCCCCTCTCTCTCTCTCTTCCACCCTTTCTCACTCATTCTTCGATACGTGTAAAACAGTTACAGTTAGATTTATATGTGCGTGTGTTTGTTTGCATTTGTATGCGACACTTCACGTGATCGAAATTTGCAACTGGTGAAATTAATCGTGTAATTTTATTTTATCGATACGTGCTGTGCATGTTTCGATAAGTGTGCGTGACTCATGTTACGATAACCTAATTTCAATGTAAAAATATTGAAAGAAGGATTTATAAAAATATAATTTCCGATAAAAATTAAATGCAAAATAAATACAAAAAAATCCTTTATTTACTAGCAATAATATACAAGACTCTTATCAGATAATTTCAAAATTGTATTGTGTATAAATTTTGTTTATAAATAGAAAGATTACATTATCATTTTGTAGACTCCTATAAGTTATTTTTTATTGCTTTCGACAATGCTCTCTGATTTTTAATCTCTACAGTTGTAATCTTTATAAAGCTCTGGCCTTCCACTTTTGTGTGCTCTATGGACATGGAGCTGATTCACAATTGACATCGATCAAAAGGGGGCAAACACTCTTCGTACTTGGCGATCAGTTCAGTTGTTCAGTTGTAGTTGTAGAATTGACATTAATTAAAGACTGCAATCGTTCGATATTTGCTATACGATAATTTATACGCACATGCGAAATTTACTTGTATCTCTCCCCCCTCTTTCTGTTCTCTTGCTTTTTGCTCTTCGTTTTCAATTTATTTACAGCTCGTTTGCTGGGACTTGTGTGTGTGTGTATGTGTGTGTGTGTGTATGTTTTATGCAAATTTAAATTGGCTTTATTAAATTATTCGTGTCAATAGTTGCGATGATCGTCGTTTGTCGTAAGTGAAGTGAACTGAACTGAAACTGAACCGAATGTGAAGGCGAATCAATAAATGAGAAAGTCATTGTCAAGTATGACGTCATCTTATTGATCAGCTGACTACCAGTTTTATAGTACTATATTGTTATTGTTATTGTTGCTATTTACACATACATTTTGGTGAGAACATTACAAAACCGGTTAGCTGTAAGTTTTAAAAGCATGCGATATTTGTACAGATTGAAATGGGGTGTAATATTGTAATATAAACACAACTGTTTTCCAGGCGTTTCCATTTCTATAAAAACCCATTTATGATTATTATCGATAATCTTGTAAAGATGCGTTATTAATGTGTTTATCGATAACCCTATAATAATGCACATTTGGCAAGAAGTTGATCGGAATTCATTTCTTTTTGTAACATTTTGTTTGCTGATTTTCAGAATAGTTATTTGTCATCATTACAATAGAGTTGTAAGTGACATCTATAGACTTTTGCTAAGTAGAAAGCTTTTCGTTATCGATAACTCTGTAATAATTCACACTTGTTCGTTAGTTGTAATACGATATGGCCTCAAGTTGAGCCAAATGAGTATCGTTCTTTGTATATGGCTCAATGGAATGAGTATATCAATGGGTTCTTTAATGTTTTGCCATTATTCTGTCACGTTTTCATGACTATGACTCAATTGTTTAGTCGTCGTCGTTGTCGGGGTCGTCATTGTGGTTGCTGTTGTTGTAGTTGTAGCAGTTGTTGTTGTTGTTGTTGTTTTGGGTTTGGGCCATTTACTTCAAGTGTGGCACAGAAAAAATGCAAACACCAAAAACGAGCAACTGGAGAGCCAAGTGAACTCAAGCAGTGAAGCCCATATTTATAGCCTCTCGTTACATTACATCATCAACGTCATCATTATTAATTCTCTTATTTTTTTTTTTTTGGTATAATTTATGGTTAAGGAAACTGACAGAGAGCAAAAGAGAATTGAGTTCTGTTGAGTATATATACAATCTTATCGGCCATTCAGTTGCTGATATTGTGACGACTGCATTTTGTTTACAAATTTACTTACTTAGCTCTCGTTTGTAGAGCTTTTATGGTTATTAACTTATCATACGAGTCAGTTTTTACAACAATATCTGCTATCTATTGTTGTTGTTGTCGTTTCAACACCTTCGGGGCACTTACATAGACACGCGGAACCGTCGCAATTGCTTTCAACATCGTCAACAACAACACACACCCACACACACCCACATCTACACACACTTGTTTGTTGTGTTGATAATAGTTGGTGAAAAACAACAAGAAGAAGATGTGGAGGAGAAGGAACCTCATTGTCTATTGTAGTAGTTGCTTTGTTTCTATACTAAAGATACACTCGTATAGTCATTGTCTCTGATATTTGGTAATATTTTGTTATTGTACATCGTAATTCCATTTCCATTTCCATTTTATGCTCGAGTCTTCCCTTGTACCGTTGTAATCAGTCCATTATATTTGCCAGACCCATTTGATTTCATCAGACGATCCCCGTAACCCCTTTGTCTCTCTTGTAAACAGAATCACAATTGCCTAGGCTACTAAACAACCGAGTTGTATCATCATTTATATTGTATACTGTGTGCAGCCCCATTCTACAACTGATTCCCCCTGTTATCTACTCGCAATAATGTGCCATATGTTGTCTATATAGGTAAACATGTTTTTATAATGGACATTTATACATATATGTACATTATAGATTAGAAACATATGAAGTTCCATAGTTGCAAAATGGTTTATACAAATACAAATCTAAGCTTCGGCTTGATTCTCATATCATTTTCAAAGCTCTGTGGATTACACTTAGTAATTTTTGCTCTGATTCGAACGCACGATAAATTATTCGCAAGCTTGTAACTTATTCAATATGCTCTTTATCAATCGATTACTTTTATCGCCTCTCTGCATATCATCCCTAATGAACTTAACCTCAAAATGAGCTGCAATATTTCTGGATATTTGACATAATTAGCTCGACCTTTTAATAGACTGCCGAGTACTCAGTACTCTTGTTATAATTATAACATTTTATCTGCTTATCTGTGCCATGAAGCAAACGACGCCAAAAAGCTTTTAAATTTGATGGATCAATTCGGCGCCCATCGAACATTTTCCGGAATAAACAGAACACACGGGGGAACAGTTGCACTTATCTAGTGTGGGGTCGAATGGGGACAGGGGCAAGATAGGAGGAGGTAGGCGACATATGGGCTCATGGTCAGCCAGCAAATGGAGTTGGCCCAAAAAATATATATGTATAGTCGCTGTGGTGCAACAAATGTTGATGTTGATGTTGCTGCCACATGTTTAATAAATATCCCATTGGGACAGGTTCTCTGCCGAGCTAACGGTTCGCTCTATTTAAACTAACTGTTTAGCGGCAGGTGTGCGGGTCAGGGTTGTCGCACAATCGAAATTGTATTATCGCTAGATTTATGAACCCTATTTTGAGTTTCGTTTAGATTTCCGTTTCTGTCTTCAGTCTCTCAGCGAAATGCGACTGAAAAACATAACGTGCCAATTTATTTGCGGACTACGCTGCCCCATCTATATGAGGTCTATAATACATTATACACATACATACATATGTATATAATATCTATAGTTGTTTTTTTTTTTTGGTGTGCTTATACTTCTTGTGAATTTCTTTGGAATTATCGCGACGTCATTTTGATTGAACAGTCGAATTGCCACATCCCAGAGATAGTGTCGCCTTATCGCATAGCACGTGTTTCTGGTAATACCTAAGTACAATCTATAGAACAGTGAGTACAATTACAGTCTATTGGCAGTATTTGAAGTAAATGGGAAATGGAACTTATCTTTAGTTCTTATCTACAGATAATATGCAATTTCACCATACAACAAATTATTTCTTCATTCTGAATTGGGTCAGAGAACTAAAAAGTGAATTAAATGAATGAATGTAAATTGTTGTGCAGTATATTTAATAAAAATATGTCAATAAAGAGGGTTATCAATTAGAGTGATGATATTAGACCATGTTAAAAGCTAAACTATTTTATTTTATTTTTAAATAAATTGAAATTTTATAAACACAATAATGATTCGAGGTATTCAGAAAAATCTTACACAAATATTTATTCTTAAATAACATACTTTCTTAATAATGGTGATTTTATTTTAGAACTAAACATCGACATCAAAAATTATAGTATTTTATAGTTTTTATACTGTTTAACAGGTGTTTAACTTAGATTCGGATCGTTTGATTGCATTTTTACAATCATTTTGCATTTGCCCTAAAATTTGAATAGCTGTCGGAAATATCGTTCGTGCCTCGCCCTGATTCTCAAATCTTTTTGGGCCATCATCCAAGTTGCATTTAAAGTGAGGCTCGACCTTTTAAGCGCCTTCGACACGCAAATTGCTAACAAATTGAAATTGAAATTGAAATTGAAATGGAGGGTCGTTTCTTGGGTCGCTTGAAAGGTCGAAATTGGGGCAGCGACGACTCGTTTTTCCACTGTTATCAGAGTGCGACCTTGTCCATGAATATTTAATTCTTTTTTTTTTTTTTTTTTTTCCATTTTATTTATTTATTTTGTAACGTTTCAAATTTGCCTGCCCTTAGTTTTTTGTTGTTGTCAACTTGACAATGGCGGCCGCTTGTGCGCAAAAGTGGGAAGGAGAATTCGAATGGAATGAAATGGAACAGGGAGGGGGAAAAAGAGGAAAGAGGGAGGCGCAAATTTTCATTATCACCTGCACAGACAATGGGGGGGCCAGTGAACTGACAAGTCGATTGTGTACACCTGCTTACCCAAGCAAATAATGGCACCTCCCCTCCCCACCCCACCTCCCTTCCATTCCCTTGATTATGCTGTATTTAGTGCTCTTATCGCACAAATTTGGTCAGCATGCTTCGTTGCCTTGCCGCTGTACAATGTACTTACAAACTAAAATAATCATACTCTATATGGGATTTATCTTTGTAAAGCCTAAATATATCCGCTTCTCCACACACCAATTATACAAATGGAGCCAAACAACAACAACAACAAAAACAACAACAGTAATATGTAAATTTTAATTCAAATGTTTTTTTGTTTGTTGATTTTTGGCCTTTGATAAAAGGTCTTACAATGTGTTCTATCTGGCTTAGAAAGCGTTACCAGTTCTTAGTTGTTGTCTCTGGCTTTTATGAATCTAAGCTAAATTATCTATTCTTTTAACTTGCTGTCACTTGTATTTTTATTCTTAAATTGTGGTTATCCAAAGAGAGATGCTGTCTTTGTTTAGAAAATGTGTTTACTATGGGTCTAGACTCTAGACTCTTGTTCATTCCACAAATGTTGCATGTGCTTACAAGAAATCTTCCTGCATCTTGTTTTTACGCTCTAGAGAGAGCAAGCTTTGCTTTTACTCTCTATTCTCTTGGGAGAAAAGCTCTTCGCTGCAATCCTAGCTTTCTCTGAACAAAGCTGCAAAGCTTTCGTTTGCTCCTTTATGCTTTGTGGTGCATTCGTAAACGTTTCTAGATAGCACAAATCTTTTGTTGCCGAAAATGTCCATCATTGAATTTTGTAGAGGTTCTTTGGTAGTCTTCTATGTGTAATCCAAGTAAAACCTATATAATTTTGTAGCCTTGAAGTTCTTTGTTCAATCGAGAGAGAGAGAGAGCGCAGAGAGCATCGAGAAAGAGCGACAAAATAAATAAAAGAAGAGAGGATAGAGAGCGCTATCAAGAAGTCAGCATATACAGAAGTTAAATTACTATATGTAGTCGTATATTCCGTAATGCCAGGGACAGTGGCATTTTGTCGATGGAAACGACGGTCGTTAGACTCCAACTCGTACTCGATTGTCGGTTTGTTAGGGTTTTGTTCGGGCGATAACGTTGGCCGTTGATTACGGCGTTTTTTTTGTGGCACGGTTACGGTAACGCTTCTCCATATTTTGCAGTTGTTGTCGGAAGCAGAACGAGTGAAAAATGCGTAAAGTAGAATAGAAAAAAAAACATGAAAGATTTGCCAAATCGAAAATTGCCAAAAATTGTAGAATACGAAACGCAATCGATAATCGATAAAAAATTTGAAAAGTCAACCACAACAACAACGACAACAGCTCCCCCCGCATCTGCATCATTTGTGATTAAATGTCTGTTGCGAACAGCGCGATTTATGTGGCAAGTGACAACGATACCCGCCAAAATCGGTGATACCATAGGCACCCTGTATCGCTACGCGCAGGATTCGGTTGACACTTTTCTATGCGTAGCTGGGTGAGAACCAAAATCAGACACAATCACAAGCTCTTTTTGTTGTACCCTTTTAACTCTTTCATTCCTTAACTAATTTAACATTGTCTTGTTTTTTGTATCTTTGCAGAAAAGCGCGTCGCAAAGAACGCGATGGCGATCAAAATTCAACAGATACCAAATTGTATTTGGAGGAGAGCGTCCTAGAACGTAAACTACCTGAAGCTGATCTCAAAGCCCTTGTCGATCTTCCAGCTGGCTTGGACTACAATGAATGGCTGGCCTCACACAGTGAGTATCCACTTAATCAATCCAATTCATTTCCAAATTTGATTTATGCATCTATTGTTATCGCTTGCTTTCGAAATTTGATAGACTCGAGACCCTCGTGACTTGTTTAAAAAGAATAGAGTAGTGAGACAGAGAGAGAGCATTGACTGATTACAACAACTTGGCCAACTCAACGTGCTCATTGTTGGCCAACAACAGGAAGCTGCAATTGAGCTATCTGTAAACAACAGTTTATAGACCTGACAAAGTGGAAGTTCTTTGAAACATACTCAAGACAGAGTAAAACAAAGAAAAAAGAATGAAGTTTCTCAGAACTGTGATACTTACAAATATAGAACTTAATTTAAGCTCAAGTATCTCTTATTTATATATAATGTATTTTGAATTATCAGGCAAAGTCTTGAGAGTTGTAATGGCATTAGAAATCCTTGTAATTTAAAATCGACAACTTCTTCTCTTTGCTTAAATATTGATATCTTAAGGGACAAATTATTTAAACAAAATGACATTCGACTTTAAAATCTATTTAAATCTGGAAATGTTATGAAAGTTTGAAGTTGGTCACACAGTATCAAGAAACTTTAAATCTAAATGCTTTACAAGTTACAATTTTTGTTCATTTTGTTCAATACATTAACTGATGTTATAATATCAATTTAAAACCCTTTGCAAAAAAAAGGCATCAACCTTAGAACCTTGCCAAAATGAATCATTGACTGACTAAGCCCAGTTAAGACACCACTCACCCCCTCCCTTTAGGTGCTTAGTGATACCAGCTGTTGGTTAGTTAGTCAACCAATAGGGGGTACTTTTAATTAAATGCTTACCCCCTTCCTACGCCACTGTCTTACATCATCATCTGTTAACCAAATTTGTCGGAAATTACATCATTCTGGTTGGTTTATTGTTAATCTGTTGAAAAATGATAGATACACAAATAGAAAATGCCTTGCAGCGTTGTTGGTTGTAAATAATTGGCAATGTTTCAGCAATTTGTATCGTACATTATGATGCCTTATAAATCATCCCCAACCCCACACCCATTGACCCCCTTCCTAGCCTCTTCTATTTTACATACAATTTTCATAATAATCTTGTGATTGGTTCGAGAAGAGGGTTTTTAAATGTCGTCATCTGAGAAACAAAAGAATTTGTCAGTTGACTAGATATCTCTCCTTCTTCCCCTCAATCTCTTCCAACGGAAAGTGAGCTCATCAAATGGGTTATTTACCTCTCCTCCCCTAACAGCACTGAGAATGCAATTTGGGCTGACGTAATATCATTTACTCCCTGATTTGCCTTTATTTTTATCTGTCTCCACTGTTGTCTTAACATTGACCTTAAAAACGACACGATACGAAGTGTGTGTTTACTTAACAGTCAGCTGTTTAAATGCCAAGTTTCGCGTGTATTTGTTTTCGATCTGCAGCTGATAATAATATTTAACTTATCACTCCAGACTTTGCTTATCTGTTTGCCATAAAAATTTAAATGTATTTGCAGAATTCTCAACATTCGTTTCAGTTGCAATTTCTGCTCGATTTGATTTCTCCTTTGAACCTCGTCTTCTATTCCCCAATCTCTGGTTTTCTTTCCTACACTTTTCATTTAAATTTGTATCTGTCCTTCCCTATTCTTTCAATATACAGTCGAACTTTTCTAACTCGAATTACCATTATCCAGGTACCAAGGTTCGAGTTACGGAGATATTCTACTTATAGAGTTCTTTTCCTTAAGTTGATTAATTTTACTGCTACTCATTCGAGTTATAGAAGTTCGAGTTATGGAAGTTCAACTGTATCTTACAGTCTCTCCCCATTATTGCCCCATTCTATATCATTTCCTCCTCTTTTTGATTTTCCCTCAATTTCTTATTCTCTTAATTTTATTCAATTCTTCTTTTTCTTACATGTCTGTCTTACTTTTTCTCTCTCTTATTCTATCTTTTCTTACTTGCATCATTTCCCTCTTCGTTTACTTTTTACACCATTTTTTCTCTATTTCATTCCTTTTCACTCTCTTTCCCTAATATCCATCTCCTTTCTCTCTCTCATTCTTGCTCACTTTTACTCTCTTTATTTCTCTCATATCTTTGTATTATATTAAATCTCTTGCTGGTCTCTTTACTCTTATAATTCTCACCGATTCTCTCTCTTTCTCTCTCTTTGTTACAGCTCTGGCTCTCTTCGAGCACGTGAACTTGGTCTATGGAACTATTAGTGAATTTTGTACACAATCCGGTTGCGCAGACATGACCGGACCGGGCAACAGGTAAGTGTATCTCAACAGTCTCCTTTCTCTTGATGTATTTTGTTAATAAAAACTGTTGTTGTTGCTTTGCAGAACGTACTTATGGTTCGATGAGAAGGGGAAGAAGACGCGGGTCGCAGCGCCGCAATATATCGACTATGTGATGACCTTCACACAGAAGACGGTCAGCGATGAGTCGATATTTCCAACCAAATACGCTAACGAATTCCCAGGATCGTTCGAGTCGATCGCCCGGAAAATATTACGCTTGCAATTTCATGTGATAGCGCATCTGTATGCGGCGCATTTCAGAGAAATCGCGCTGCTTGGATTGCACACCCATTTAAACTTGACGTTCATGCACCTCACGGCCTTGCATCGCCGCTTCAATCTGATTGACGAGAAGGAGACGGACGTGTTGCGTGATCTGGAGGTGGCGTTGCGTCTCACCGATGACAACACTAGTGTTTCTGGACAGGATTCAACAGCAACAACAACAACAACAACTACAGAAACCAACAACAGTTCCAACTGTGAGCAGTCGCAACAACAGCAACAGCAACAACATCACAACAACAGCAGCAGCAACAACAGCAATTCATCTGCAGAGGCGTTGCAACTGCAACAACAACAACAGCAACAACATAGCACCTGCGGCAACATGTCAACCACAACAACAACAACAGCAACTGGAACAACATTGCCATCTTTGATCGATGGCGATGCCGCTGCGCCGCCAATTTGTACACAACCGGAGGCTGGGGCGGGTGGAAAGCCGCTTGGCAGCGGCGGCCTAATGGGTGGCATTCTGGGCGATTTGACGAGCGGTGAATTTAGTGATACAACACGTTACTGCACCTCGGCAATGCCGCCGACGTCAGCAGGAGGAGGTGGAGGTGGAGATACAACAACAACAACGGCGGCAACAAATGGCGCTGGCGCATTACATTTAAATTTTAGCAACAATAACAGCAACAATCACAACTTGAATCACTATCATCCACATCATCATCACCATCATCATCACCACCATCATCATGGGCATCCACAGACCCATCTGCAGCAGCAGCAGCAGCAGCAGGCGGCGGCAGCGCAGTCGACGCAACACAGCGGCCTCATCCAATGCAATGCGGCGGGTGCAGCTGCCCCCAACAGCAGCAACAGCAACAGCAGCAACAACACAACAGCAACAACATAGTGTGACAGCAACAACAACCACAACAACAACAACAAAACAAAAAACAACAACAAAAGAACATTAGAAATACTAGAATTACGCAAAAATGTTATTTAATGTTATTACTTCTATGATCCTAAAGTTGAAAATATTGTAAAAATAATAAAAAAAAAAACAAAAAATACAAAAAAAAAATGAGCAACACAATTATCGATAATTAACTGTCGATTAGCAGTCGATAGTTGCGTAGTTCCAAATAGAGCACACACACGTTCAGTCTCCGACTCTAGAGTTGCATATAAATGTGTAGACAGATAGACAAGGAGATAGAGATAGAGAGAGAGCTGCAAGCTTAGAATTAGAGAGAGAGAGAGAGAGAGAGTGGAGTCTTCTGCTGTGCAAGACGCTAAGCTTTACAAAGTATTACCTGTTCCCTTGGTCGCCCTCCCTTGAACTTCTACAACACAAACTGACAGTTAATAAAAAGGCATAGCCTCAAAGGCCACAAACAAAGCACTTGATAAACAATAAATAAATAAAAAACAAAACAAAACATCTAGCAAATAAAATACAAAATTGTTTAAGTACACACTGGCACGGTCACCTAGCGAATTATCCAAAACCAATTACTTCTACTATATACATATATATCTCGGATCTAATTATATCTGTCGATGATTTATATATACCTCAGAAATATTTAAATGTGCATAATCTTAAGTATTCGAGTTATTTCCTAATGTTTATGTTAATTAATGAAAAACTCTTTGGCCTTAAACTATTTGTCGTCAATTTTCAAAAAAAAAAAAAAAAACAAAAAAGATAAGAATTAAATTGTTTTTTTGGTATACAAAATTAAGCATATTTCAGCAGTTTTATGCACATTTAAATATTTGTATGTTGATAAAGCAAGCAACAGAAACATGTTGTATATATAATAATGTTCAGTTCTCTGCTTATCTGTATAATTATTAAATTAGTTGTGGTTAGTCTTAAATCTCTCTATTTCAAAACAACAACAAAATGAGAACAGCTTTTGGCCTTGAACTTAAATGAGCACTTGAACTTTTTATAGAGTATACAATTCTCTAAATTGCTTTTAACTAAACCTCAAATACTTCTCATACCTTTTCACACACTGAATGTTGCACCAGTTTTTAGCCAAAAGTACACAGAAAATGAAATGAAACTAAATGTTAAAACTGAAATGAAAATAACGACTTGACATACCAAAGGCAATGAAGCTAATTTACTTTAAAGTTTAAACTATAAACTATGAAACATAACTAAACGAAACTATAAAACAAAACAAAAGTTCAGTGTATATTAGATTTGTTGTATGTTCGTGTGTGTGCATGTGTGTATGACTGTGTCTGTGCGTGTGTGTATTTGTGTTAGTGTGTGTGTGTGTTTGTATAGTTGAAAAAGCTTCTTTTTTGTGCTGTAGTTTCAAACCCAGACAGCATTCAATATTCAACTCACTGAAAAGTCCAGGCTTTGGCTATCCTAACCAATAATAAAGAAACTAACCCTAAAATACACACTTAACATTTTAGATCCGTTGACACCTAAACAAAATGATGTGAAAGTTTATTAAATGCAAACGGGATATGACAGAATCTTGAGATACATGTTACTGTGCGAGTTCCCAATTGGAATTAAAGCAAACAAATACATTTTATGATGAAAGACAACAAAACAAAACAAAACAAAACTGAAAAAAAACAAACAAACAAACAAAATGCAAAAATGATAATAAAATAAACTGTTATGTTCAATTAAAAAAAAATAAACAACAACTGTGTCATTTCTATTATTTAAACAAGCTTTTAGATATTTCAGAAAATCAGCTCGATGTGTGCTTAGAGTTATTAATTTATTGATTAGATTAAAATAATTTGCATTTGACTTTGGTAAATTTTTGAACCATTTTATTTTTCCTCTTTATTAATTTGTTCAAATTTCTGGTTAAAGTTTATATAAAGTAAGTATTATCGCAATAAATTATAATTTATATTATTGGATAGTTTAGAGCTGTTTATAGAGTAATTAGTGAATATAATTTTTAAGTCTTATGATTAAACATGAACAAACATCAGGGCTTCACTCATATGACAACTTATTTACTCTCAAATAAACAAACAAATTTAAATACATATACGTATAATGTGTGCAAATATTCGTATCAGAATATCAACAACACGCTTTCTTTCTCACTTGATTTTCACTCATAAATCTGTATAGATTTTGAACAACAAACACACATGAGTTTTATTATGAATAGAATAACAACTCGAGCACACAAGTAAACTCTTGAGTACATACTTAAATTGGTATATATAATATGTATGTATTCCAGTTCCCGTTCCAGTCATAAACACAAACATAAACAAGTATAGCAAAATTATAAACTTGTTGCCTGTCGAAGTTTGAATACTCTTAAATGTTTAGCACTTATAAGGAGTATATAATAATATATATATTTAAAAGGTACAATCCTAACATCAACCTCATTAGTTCAATTAAATTTTAAATTCGCATTTCTGTTTAAACCTTAAAAATTTCAATGTTTTACTATTTATTTTTAGTCCGATTTGCCTGATTTTATATGATATTATATATGAATTGATTAGAAGCGTGTATACCAACTTTCATTAGCATGGCCTTAAAACTAACCGGGTTCACGTAAAAAGTACACAAATTTTTTCGAAAAATTATAAATTTTACACTTTACATTTGTTGCGAAATTTATGTATATCATGGGTGCCACAGAAATCGCTTTCGCTTGAATTTCACTGGAATTTGTATGAAATTTAAGTGAAATTCAAGCGAAAGCGATTTCTGTGGCACCCTTGATAATAATACAAATATATTTGAATACACGTTACAAAGCTACTAAAAATAATGGTATGCCCTCTGGCAGGGTATAGAAATTCGCCATGTTCGTGGCTCAGTCGATTTACGGATGTGCTCAAATTGAGAGCTCTCTCAGTTCTCAGTTCAGTTTGGATTGGAAACGCAGTCGAAGCGAAACGTAGTTCTCCCCAGCTTAATTAGGGGCCGACGCATAATCCCAGATAAGAAGTATGAGAAACAATTGGCCCATTATCATCGTAGTGCTCGTCTGTGGGGTCGCTGGACAGGCTCCTCCGGGTCAGCGCGGCAGGTACGAGCCGAATTGGGCGAGCTTGGATCAGAGGCCGTTGCCCAGATGGTACGATGAGGCCAAGGTGGGCATCTTTTTGCACTATGGCGTCTACTCGGTGCCCAGCTTTGGATCTGAATGGTTCTGGACCAATTGGAAGAGTGAGTCTTAAGCATCATTAGTTACTTAATGTTACCAGAATTAATTTTAATACTAAATTCAAACCAAGAAACATTTTTATCAAAATTATATCAAATTGGGTCTTAAATAACATTAAATATTTTAAATTGCGTTAGTAATAAAAAGAAAATCAATTAGTAAAGTATAAATGTAAATTGTCGTTACAGATCTACACAATCCGAATTATATAAGCTATATGCAAAGGAACTATAAGCCCGACTTTACCTATCAAGAATTCGCAGATCAATTTACCGCTGAGTTGTTCAATGCCACACAGTGGGCGCTGCTCTTCCGCGACAGTGGAGCCAAGTAACTATTTACAAATAAACTCGGGTGCAAAACTATAGCCGCACCTACTTTTTTCAGTGTTCGCATAGAAAGAGTGGAGCTAGAAAAAAGATTTTACTACCATTTGAAAGAGCGTTAAAAATGTGAGAAAATAGATGACAAACATCAACACTTTCCATGGAAAAATTTACCGTTATGTTGCATTTTCGTTTTGGGCAAGGTGCAAAACTATAGCCGCACAAGCCGATTTCTTATTCTATGATTGAATAGCGGCGATTTTTTTTGCGCACACTTGGTTGAGTAGCTATTTAAAATGAGTTAATAAAGATTCCAAGTGGATCAGTGCTTTCTCATGTCGGGTTAGGTCAAATCCTGGCGCCCAAAAGTGTGAAATGCCCATTTTGAGAAATTGACA
>JBAMBK010001683.1:5000-10000 GCA_037043435.1 Drosophila suboccidentalis | reverse complement strand
TATGTATATTTATGTATATTTATGCATATTTATACATATTTATGCATATTTATGCATATTTATGTATATTTATGTATATTTATGTATATTTATGTATATTTATGTATATTTATGTATATTTATGCATATTTATGCATATTTATGTATATTTATGTATATTTATGTATATTTATGTATATTTATGTATATTTATGTATATTTTTGCATATTTATGCATATTTTTGCATATTTATGTATATTTATGTATATTTATGTATATTTATGTATATTTATGTATATTTATGTATATTTATGTATATTTATGTATATTTATGTATATTTATGTATATTTATGTATATTTATGTATATTTATGTATATTTATGTATATTTATGTATATTTATGTATATTTATGTATATTTATGTATATTTATGTATATTTATGTATATTTATGTATATTTATGTATATTTATGTATATTTATGTATATTTATGTATATTTATGTATATTTATGTATATTTATGTATATTTATGTATATTTATGTATATTTATGTATATTTATGTATATTTATGTACATTTATGTATATTTATGTATATTTATGTATATTTATGTACATTTATGTATATTTATGTATATTTATGTATATTTATTTATTTATTTATTTATTTATTTATTTATTTATTTATTTATTTATTTATTTATTTATTTATTTATTTATTTATTTATTTATTTATTTATTTATTTATTTATTTATTTATTTATTTATTTATTTATTTATTTATTTATTTATTTATTGTATTTATGTTATTTATGTATATTTATGTTTATTTATTTATGTTATTTATTTATTTATGTATATTTATGTATATTTATGTATATTTATGTATATTTATGTATATTTATGTATATTTATGTATATTTATGTATATTTATGTATATTTATGTTATTATATTTATGTATATTATAATTTGTATATTTATTTATTTATTTATTGTATTTATTTATGTATATTTATGTATATTTATGTATATTTATGTATATTTATGTTATTTAGTTTTATGTATATTTATGTATATTTATGTATATTTATGTATATTTATGTATATTTATGTATATTTATGTTTATATTTATTTATTTATTTATTTATATTTATTTATTTATTTATTTATTTATTTATTTATATTTATTTATTTATTTATTTATTTATTTATTTATTTATTTATTTATTTATTTATTTATTTATTTATTTATTTATTTATTTATTTATTTATTTATTTATTTATTTATTTATTTATTTATTTATTTATTTATTTATTTATTTATTTATTTATTTATTTATTTATTTATTTATTTATTTATTTATTTATTTATTTATTTATTTATTTATTTATTTATTTATTTATTTATTTATTTATTTATTTATTTATTTATTTATTTATTTATTTATTTATTTATTTATTTATTTATTTATTTATTTATTTATTTATTTATTTATTTATTTATTTATTTATTTATTTATTTATTTATTTATTTATTTATTTATTTATTTATTTATTTATTTATTTATTTATTTATTTATTTATTTATTTATTTATTTATTTATTTATTTATATTAAAAAAACGGACGAAAAACGGACAAACTTGTACATTTATTTTTTTTCATTTTTTTCTTGGAAATCATGGATTGTAAATTTATTTTTATCATGAAAATCATGGAAAAATGGACAAAATTGTATATTCATTTTTTTTCATTTTTTTCTTGGAAATCATGGATTGTAAATTTATATTTTTAATTTTTATCATGGAAATCATGTCTGTCTGTCTGCTTGTCTGTCTGTTATGTATATTTTTGTATATTGATGTATATTGATGTATATTGATGTATATTGATGTATATTGATGTATATTGATGTATATTGATGTATATTGATGTATATTGATGTATATTGATGTATATTTATGTATATTGATGTATATTTATGTATTTATTTATGTATTTATTTATGTATATTGTATGTATATTTATTTATTTATTTATTTATGTATATTTATGTATATTTATGTATATTTATGTTATTTATTTATTTATTTATTTATTTATTTATTTATTTATTTATTTATTTATTTATTTATTTATTTATTTATTTATTTATTTATTTATTTATTTATTTATTTATTTATTTATTTATTTATTTATTTATTTATTTATTTATTTATTTATTTATTTATTTATTTATTTATTTATTTATTTATTTATTTATTTATTTATTTATTTATTTATTTATTTATTTATTTATTTATTTATTTATTTATTTATTTATTTATTTATTTATTTATTTATTTATTTATTTATTTATGTATTTATTTATATAAAAAAACGGACGATAAACGGACAAACTTGTACATTTATTTTTTTTCATTTTTTTCTTGGAAATCATGGATTGTAAATTTATTTTTATCATGAAAATCATGGAAAAATGGACAAAATTGTATATTCATTTTTTTTCATTTTTTTCTTGGAAATCATGGATTGTAAATTTATATTTTTAATTTTTATCATGGAAATCATGTCTGTCTGTCTGCTTGTCTGTCTGTTATGTATATTTTTGTATATTGATGTATATTGATGTATACTGATGTATATTGATGTACATTGATGTATATTGATGTATATTGATGTATATTGATGTATATTGATGTATATTGATGTATATTTATGTATATTGATGTATATTGATGTATATTTATGTTATTTATGTATATTTATTTATTTATGTTATTTATTTATTTATGTATATTTATGTATATTTATGTATATTTATGTTATTTATTTATTTATTTATGTATATTTATGTATATTTATTATATTTATTTATTTATGTATATTTATTTATTTATTTATTTATTTATTTATTTATTTATAAATTTATCAATATAATAAATATACATAAATATAATAAATAAATAAATAAATAAATAATTAAATAAATCAATATAATAAATAATTACATAAATAAATCAATATAATAAATAAATAAATATACATAAATATATATAATATATATATACATATATACATAATATACATAAATATACATAAATATAATAAATATAATAATATACATAATATACATAATATACATAAATATACATCAATATAATCAATATACATAATATACATCAATATACATAAATATACATCAATATACATCAATATACATCAATATACATCAATATACATCAATATACATCAATATACATCAATATACATCAATATACATCAATATACATCAATATACAAAAATATACATAACAGACAGACAGGCAGACAGACAGACATGATTTCCATGATAAAAATTAAAAATATAAATTTACAATCCATGATTTCCAAGAAAAAAATGAAAAAAAATGAATATACAATTTTGTCCATTTTTCCATGATTTTCATGATAAAAATAAATTTACAATCCATGATTTCCATGAAAAAAATGAAAAAAAATAAATGTACAAGTTTGTCCGTTTATCGTCCGTTTTTATATAAATAAATAAATAAATAAATAAATAAATAAATAAATAAATAAATAAATAAATAAATAAATAAATAAATAAATAAATAAATAAATAAATAAATAAATAAATAAATAAATAAATAAATAAATAAATAAATAAATAAATAAATAAATAAATAAATAAATAAATAAATAAATAAATAAATAAATAAATAAATAAATAAATAAATAAATAAATAAATAAATAAATAAATAAATAAATAAATAAATAAATAAATAAATAAATAAATAAATAAATAAATAAATAAATAAATAAATAAATAAATAAATAAATAAATAAATAAATAAATAAATAAATAAATAAATATAATAAATATAATAAATATACATAAATATACATAATATAAATAAATATACATAAATATACATAAATATACATAAATATACATAAATATACATCAATATACATAAATATACATCAATATACATCAATATACATACAATATACATCAATATACATCAATATACATCAATATACATAAATATACATCAATATACATCAATATACATCAATATAACAATATAAATATACATAAACAGTATACATACAAATGCAGATACAGTACAGACATGATTTCCATGATAAAAATTAAAAATATAAATTTACAATCCATGATTTCCAAGAAAAAAATGAAAAAAAATGAATATACAATTTTGTCCATTTTTCCATGATTTTACATGATAAAAATAAATTTACAATCCATGATTTCCAAGAAAAAAATGAAAAAAAATAAATGTACAAGTTTGTCGTTTTCGTCGTTTATTATATAAATAAATAAATAAATAAATAAATAAATAAATAAATAAATAAATAAATAAATAAATAAATAAATAAATAAATAAATAAATAAATAAATAAATAAATAAATAAATAAATAAATAAATAAATAAATAAATAAATAAATAAATAAATAAATAAATAAATAAATAAATAAATAAATAAATAAATAAATAAATAAATAAATAAATAAATAAATAAATAAATAAATAAATAAATAAATAAATAAATAAATAAATAAATAAATAAATAAATAAATAAATAAATAAATAAATAAATAAATAAATAAATAAATAAATAAATAAATAAATAAATAAATAAATAAATAAATAAATAAATAAATAAATAAATAAATAAATAAATAAATAAATAAATAAATAAATAAATAAATAAATAAATAAATAAATAAATAAATAAATAAATAAATAAATAAATAAATAAATAAATAAATAAATAAATAAATAAATAAATAAATAAATAAATAAATAAATAAATAAATAAATAAATAAATAAATAAATAAATAAATAAATAAATAAATAAATAAATAAATAAATAAATAAATAAATAAATAAATAAATAAATAAAGTAAATAACATAAATAAATAAATAACATAAATAAATAAATAAATAAATAACATAAATAAATAAATAAATAAATAAATAACATA
>JBAMBK010001681.1:0-17400 GCA_037043435.1 Drosophila suboccidentalis | reverse complement strand
TTATGCTTATCGATAAATATAACATCATGTATGTCTTAAGCAGGGTTCTCACTGCTTCGCAATGTGATATCACATTTTGTTATGCTTTGTGATGATTTGCAGAATACGTCAAAGTGTTTACATTGGCAACACAAAATTTGTGTTTCACAAAATTGTGAAAGGCCTTGTGAAAAGACTTGTGAAAGCCTTCAATGTAAACACTACCAGTCAATGTAAAGAGCATCGCAAAAAATCACAAGGAATCAAAATGTTCACAAAATGTTCGCAATTGAACAATAACAAGTTCCACAAAATGAATAAAAACAAAGAAATTTCACGTGTTTCAATCATCGCATGTTTCTGAAACAATGGATGATATTACGGCCTTCGACATTCTGAACTCGTATAAGAGGCTCGTCATGCTTGATCCAGAAGCTAAAAACCGCAAGTCTCGCCTGGTGAAATTGGCTCGCGAAAATTTGTTGTCCTCTTTTTGATAAGTGGAGTGACCCAAAAAGTCAGCTGGTCGAATGCTGCTCCGTCCATACGCAAATAGTTTTTGAATTTGAATGGATGAATTCGCAGCTCTCCACTTAACTTCGCATACATCCCCTCTTTTCCCAGCTGCTGCGCTTTGCTTTGGGTTCATCATCGTCGTCATCAAAAAGCCACAGCCCAATGACCGCCAAAGCAGCAAACTCAGCTTCTTCTTGCGAATCCATTTCTTCCAAAAAAATCAAAAACAATGCTAAAGTCCCGAAAAACAACAATAAAATATTAGCTTTGACGTTTATGTTTTCACAAATGTGAAAGAAAACCAACTTGCTCGATGTGCTTTTCACAATGGGATTGCGTCATTAGCTCTTGAACTTTAACAGGAGTTAACATAGTTTTTATCAAAATTGTGTCAGCCTCCTTCGCAAAAATTTTTTAACAGAATGTGAAAGTGGTGTTTACATTGGATTGTCACATTTTTGTGACTTCACAATTTTGTGACTATGCATTTAGTGTTCACATTGTCTTGTGACGTTGTGAACAGCATTGTGCAGCGTTTGTGAAGCGTTTGTGACGCAGTGAGAACCCACCTTTAGACTCTATTTATATTAATGGTATTCCGGAAAGCGTTTTAGATTTGGTTTAGATTATTTTTAACCAAATCTAAATCAGTTGACGGAACGACCCTTTTTGCACACTGATTAGTTTTAGATTTCGTGAACAGCTGGTCAGCATCCTAAAAAGCATTAAATATATATTTATTTATTTATAAAAACTTTAAATGCATAAGAATTACGTTCTCCATATTTATATGACAGCAGAATGTAAACAAACACCAAATGTCACACAAATATTGAGTCTTAATTTGAAACCAAATCGAAATCAAATCCAAGTCAAAACGAAATCAGCCTCAGAGCAGATTTCACGAAATCAGTTAGTAGGACCACATTTCCATGATTTGCTCGGGGCACACTGAAAATTATGTATGGAGCAGCTGTGAACAGCTGACTGCGAAATCTAAACCAAATCTAAGCCAAATCTAAAACGGTTCCCGGAATACCATTATTATAAATATCCGGGCACGATCTTAAATCAACCATTTTTCCACCCTTACCATGCTACCACTAATGTTAACTTTTTTAATGCAATATTGGCACTTAGATGTTATCGATATTGATATTTTCGTTTTAAAAAAATATCACTTAAATAGAGATGGGCATGGGCCGTGCCGTGTCCGTGCCGTGCCTATTTAAAAAAAATCCGTGTTGGGCCCCTTATAAAAAATTGACGTGTTTTACCGTGCCAAAGTCGGTAGGCACGGTAAGCACGGTAGGCACGGTAGGCCCGGTAGGCACGGAAAGCACGGTACAGATTTTGAATTTAAATATGGCAGTATCGATAAGTTGGCGTTGTTTTATAGCTTGTTTGTCAGCTTGAGCTGTAGGATTCATCGATGTATCACACAATTTGCGAACACTTACAACATCGATAGCACGATTGATGCCATTATAATAAAAATGTGACGCAACGAAGTGACAAAATTGGAGATGGGCTTGGGCCGTGCCCGTGCCGTGCCGTGCCTATTTAAAAAAATTCCGTGTTGGGCCGTGTTGGGCCTCAGTTTTTACCAGCCGTGCTTGGGCCGTGCCGTGCCTCAAAAAGGAGGCCCATGCCCATCTCTACACTTAAACATATATAATCACTAAAAAATATCTATCGATATATCAATATAATATCAACAAGATAAGATGAAAAATACGGGGTATGTTTACTGAGCTTATAAGAAGATACAATTTAATAGCAATGAGGGTAATAGATAATAGAAAATTACAGGGAAAAACACTTTTCATTACGGGTGCCTCCCGTGGAATTGGTAAAGCAATCGCTTTGAAAGCGGCGCGTGATGGAGCTAACATCATTATAGCTGCCAAAACAGCTGAATCGCATCCAAAACTGCCGGGCACTATCTTTACGGCCGCAGAGGAGAGTAAGTACAGAATTATGGCTATATTAAGTGGAATTTGCACTTTGACTTATTATCTTTTTTTCATTTAGTCGAAAAGGCTGGCGGCAAAGCGTTGCCCTGCATTGTTGATGTTCGCGATGAGCGACAAGTGCAACAGGCTGTTGAGGCTGCAGTGGCCAAATTCGGCGGTATAGATATTTTGATAAACAATGCGAGCGCCATTTCAAAAACTCGCACTTTGCAAACGGATATAAAGCGATATGATCTGATGCATAACATTAACACAAGGGGCACGTTCTTGGTGTAAGAGAACTTTGCTTTTTATATATCTTAATTGCAATCTAATTTAGATTGTCTACATTTCACAGGTCCAAATTTTGTTTACCTTACCTGCTGAAAAGCGAGAATCCTCACATTTTGAACATATCACCACCTCTAAATATGAATCCAAATTGGTTTTCCAATCATACTGCCTACACCATAGCTAAATATGGCATGTCCATGTGTGTGTTGGGCATGGCTGAGGAGTTTCGAAATCAGGGTGTGGCAGTGAACGCCCTATGGCCTCGCACAACCGTTCACACTGCCGCAGTTGATATGCTTTATGGTCCTGAAGGGGCTCTACATTCTCGAAAACCGGAGATTATGGCGGATGCAGCGTACGATATCATTTGTCGCAATGCTAAGCAATGTACTGGAAATTTCTTCATTGATGATGAGGTTTTATTGCAAGCTGGTGTTAAGGATTTAAGCAAGTATGCTTGCCATTCCGAAAGAAAGCAAATACTTAAATTGGCTTTATTTATGGATGATGAAGGTCCATTTGCAAAGCTGTAGAGGACGTTAAACTATTTTGTTAAATAAATGTTTTAAAACGAAAATTTGTATTTATCAGGTATGCCACAAAAAACACTAGTGAAAGTGATTTCAGAAAAAAGCAATTCCACTTCGAAAATTTCTCCGTGCTACAGAAATTCGTGTGATTTAGGTTTTTAAGCATGTTCATCAACCTTTTCGTACTAGGCTGCTAGGGTTGGCCCCTTCTCAGATTAAATTTCCCAAGGGTTTGTTTAGCAAACTTTTTAAATTTATCATTGCAGAATATAAAATTTTTATTTTATTTCTTATTGAATTTATATAATTCAATTTATTTATATAATAATTGATGTTGTATAGCTTAAAAAAATTTAAAAGTTATGGCGCGGCACAATCAACCTAAACAACTCAAATTCAAAAATTCGGACAAAAAATGTGACATTATTCTCATGGCATCGGATGCCAGTGAATTGAGCGATGATTTCGTCTCACCCAAAATTGTTTAGGTGATTGGACTGTGGCACGGAGAAATGAAATTGACGTGAAATTCAAGTGAAAGAGATTTATGTGGCATGCCTGATAGATTCAAAATTAAGCAAAATACAAAAAATACTCAGTTTTCTAAAATTGGAAATGAGTTTTTTCCGTGGCTTGGTGGTTGCCACCTTGTTTTGGGAGCCAGAGCTGCCACCTTGTTTTGGAAGGAACATGTTCACTTGATCACTTCAATGAGCAACTCTTTTCTGTTCACTAACTCATGAGCAACCAACCTATTAGCACTAAGCAAATAACCTATAGAGAACCCATCCTATACAACTGAAATGTCACAGAAAAAATGCTTGCGAAGCGTCCACAGCGAAGTGTTACCGATCTGGCAATATTGTTCGAGTGGAATTTATAAAAATGTAGGGTGTTGTTTTGAATAAAATAATGTGGATTAAAAGTTTTAAGGGTAGAGGGTATTTCATATTTCACATGTCTTAGTTTCGCAAGCATCGGCCTCAAAAATAAAATCGTTTCTCTTATGAATTCCACTAGAACAATATTGCCAGATCGGTAACACTTCGCTGTGGACGCTTCGCAAGCATTTTTTCTGTGACATTTCAGTTGTATGGGATGGGTTCTCTATAGGTTATTTGCTTAGTGCTATTAGTTAGTTTACTGAGACCAGCAACAGGTAGTTAACAACAATGAAGAACACTGGGTAAGTTCTTTAAAAAATAAGCGGATAAATAACTAATTGAATATCTATAGAAAGTTGCAAGGAAAAACGCTTTTCATTACGGGCGCCTCCCGTGGAATTGGAAAAGCAATCGCTTTGAAAGCGGCGCGTGATGGAGCTAACATCGTTATAGCTGCCAAAACAGCTGAGCCGCATCCAAAACTGCCGGGCACTATCTATACGGCCGCAGCGGAGAGTAAGTATTGCACTTTGTATTCGAATCGATTGTATTTTGACCTTTGATAGAGTTGAGTACATTGCTTATCTTCACCTTCACTTTCAGTTGAGAAGGCGGGGGGCAAAGCGTTGCCCTGCATTGTTGATGTTCGCGATGAGCGACAGGTGCAACAGGCTGTAGAAGCAGCGGTCGCCAAATTTGGAGGTATTGATATTGTGATAAACAATGCGAGCGCCATTTCGATAACTCCGACATTATCAACGGATATGAAACGCTATGATCTGATGCAAAATATAAACACAAGGGGCACGTTCTTGGTGTAAGCTTGTAATCTTATCTGCATTTAACTTAATTTCGAATGATTTCTTATATTCCACAGATCGAAAACTTGCCTACCTTATCTGCTGAAAAGCGATAATCCGCACATCCTCAACTTATCACCACCGCTAAGTATGAAGCCCCATTGGTTTGCCAATCATACTGCCTACACCATAGCTAAATATGGCATGTCCATGTGTGTGTTGGGCATGGCTGAGGAGTTCCGCGATCGGGGGGTAGCTGTAAATGCTCTATGGCCCCGGACAACTGTTCACACTGCTGCGGTTGATATGCTGGCTGGCCCGGAAGGCGCTCTATATTCCCGAAAACCGGAGATTATGGCGGATGCTGCATACGCTATCATTTCTCGTGACGCTAGGGAATACACGGGAAACTTCTTTATTGATGATGAGGTTTTGTTGGACGTTGGTGTTAAGGATTTTAGCAAATACGCTTGTCATCCAGAGAATATGCACAATTTGCAATTGGATGTATTTTTGGACGATGCTGGTCCATTTGCAAAGCTGTAACTGTTTTTTTGTTGATAAATATTTTGTTATTTATATTCATTTTATTAAATTGAACGTGTATATGTAAATCTTTTAAATCGATTGATTACTTTACGCTAAAATGAAAATCGCATATTGCAAATATGGGATTCAAATTTGCGCGCTGAAGATTTTGTTGAAACTGTTATCGATAAGAAATCGAGCCTTTATCGAAGGCTTTTTATGAACAGTTCAATTGAACTAGCTTAAAACTATAAATCGCGACTATTTCACGGACGCATCGCACATGTCAAAATGAAGCGCGAATTTTATTTGTTTTTACTAATTTTTGTGTTAAAAAATGTCGTTGAATCGGCTAAATTGAACCAAGCGCGTGTTTTGCTACCAATTTTCCAAGACAGGTCAATCAATTTCACGCTGGAAGTGATTGATCCGAATTGCTACAAATGGTGCGTCTGCCGGCTTCAAAAGCCGCCAGTGGCTTTATAACCTTAAATTGTGATTATTGTGAATTGTTTTGTTTTTAGGACTTCGTCACGTATGGACTTAATAACTGTCACCCCTGTGTACAATGGATTCAGCGAATGCGCCAGCCAAGCAATTGTCACAGTGCAGACGCGTGAGAAGCGCCGCAACACGGCGATCGTATTCGCTGAGGAGGTGGCCACAGGCGCCACTCTGCGCTGCGACGTCATTGTGGACACAATTGAGCGTCTGAGTGTGCTTACTGCCACTCGGCAGCTGTATCTGGAGGAGGCGCCGGCTACATTTGAGCTTCACGCGTTTGATTCCCAAGGCAATAAGTTCCTTACGCTGGAGGGCATTGAGTTTAATTGGGACATATCCACAAACAACATGCCGCCGGCTTTACGTTTTCTTACATTCTCCGACAGTCCGTATCACGTGGTGCCGCCATCACTCGAGAAGTTTGAAGCAGCCGGCATCAAAGGATATATGATACTGTTGGAAGGCATCAATACGGGTACATCCAAGGTATCCATCAGTATGCCGCAGCCTGAATATCGTAATGTGCCCCCGGTTGAAGTGTACATCAGTGTGTTGGCCAACATCATAATCGAACCATCCGAGGTCACTGTTCTGGCGGGTGATACCATCAACTTTCGGATTCTTCAGCTCAAAATGGACAGACTGTATGAGATAACTTCCAACCAGCAGTATTACTTGGAGGTGGAGGATACTGATGTTGCGTACATGAAGGGTAACAGCGCCACAGGGTCACGTTTGGGACGCACTCAAGTTTTTCTAAGGGACCGTAACATGCCACAATATAGCGACAATACGCCCGATAAGCCTAAAGGTCCAAGCGCCCTGCTGACTGTGGCAGAGCCTCTAAAGTTGGGTATCAGTCTCTTGCCGCACAACAATTGGGTTACAGTGCAGGGCGAGCATCATGAGGTGGCCCTGGATCTGTATGCCAGCGATGGTCAGAAGATTACACTTGGCACACGGTATTCAATTGGCTCCGAGCTGGATGAATCCTTGTTCAAAATTCTTAAGAAGACCAAAAATGGCAGTCGCTTGTACGGTGAAACAGTCAAGGAGGGCGTCACTCAAGTTTATGGCCATTACAAGGATGTAAGTTGCAAGAACTTTAATCGCCATGGGCTTGACTAATTTTCCATTTTTTACAGCTGTCGGTGCAGGCAGAGATGCAAATCTTTGAGGAGCTGCTCTTACAGCCCACTAAAGTGATTCTCCCCTTCGATCCAAACACCATCAAGCCACAAAAGTTTCAATTTTATGCAGCTGGCGGGGATTACAACTATGTGTGGTTCTCAGGCAATCCTCAAGTGCTGCAAATCGATGGACAAGGACTTGCCACAACAGAGATTCGTGATGCTCGGATGCCCGTCGGATCCCAGGAGCTGCTGGACGCAGGTGTCACCTTAGCCGCACATACGACCGTCCGAGTGGCGTTGGCCAAGAACCAGAAGGTGTCTCGGCAGGCACAGATCTACTTTTTGCCACCGCAGAAATTACAGATTAAACAGTATAACTTTGAGACGGCTTTGAAGGACTACGTTCATCTGCACGTGGCCGTCTATGCTCATGTTAATGGCAGCTATGTGCCCTACACCAAATGTGATAATTTACACTTTCAATTGGACTTTTCGCATCAGATACTTCAGTTGGATAACGGCGCTGCAGCTGAAGGAAAGGACGCTTTAGCATCTGAGGCATGTCATGTGCTGAGATTACGTAGCACAGCTGTCGGAAGCACCTTGCTGCGCATCTCGTATAGCTTTCAGGATAAAGTGCTGCAGGATTCAGTTGATTTGCATGTCTTTGAACCGATAAGTGTGCTCAATCCTGTGGAGAATGAGTTGGTATTGCCAATTGGAGCATCCCGTAATGTTATTTATGCAGATGGACCACAACGAATATTTACGCTGGAAGCTGAGCTCACCAAATCCACTAGTTTCAATGCTAAAGTTGTCAAGGTGTCCGAAATTGAGTTTGACACGCAGAATTCGATCACAGCCTTCACTGTGCTGTGCCTTGGTCTGGGCGAGACGGAGTTCACTTACCAGGTGCACAACACGTTGAACACACCCAACTTTGCTGCATACAAAGCCCAGGTGACCACCAAAGTGCACTGTGTACGTCCTCGCTTCCTAAAGCTGTACGCACGTCAGCAATTGCGTCAATCCTGTCCAGTTGAGCTGCGTTCGTCTCTGCTTTATCTCAAGGACGAGGAAAACAAGTTTGATATTGAAATTGAGGTGCAGGATGTTAAGAATCGCAAGCTGATGAACATTAGTTCACTCTGGCTGGAATGGGAGTTTGCCGCTGGCGACGAGCGCTATCAAACCGACAGCATTCCCCATCGTCAACTGGCTGAGGTGGAACTCTATCATGGCGTTCAGCTGCCGGCACGGGATGTCTTGGAGTTGACACTCAGCGAGGTTGCTCCCAACTTCCGAATCAAGGGCACAGTCGCTCACTACAATGACAAGCTGTTGGCCCAGTTGGACATTTACTCAGAGCGTCCTCCCTTCGCTGTAAAGAATGTAAGTATTTGTTTTTCCAATTATTACCATAAACTAATGGCAATTGTGTTGCTTTGCAGCAAAAAACAGGTGAAGTCAGCAAACCCATCATTGAGAATGAGATTCGATTCCATACGGTGAACAGCACAATGTTGCCACTGGATCATGTTAGCATTTTCCTGGCTCCCTCGCATAGTCAACGCTTGCCAATAACCCAGGGCAGTGGCTACTTCCAGCTGGAGCTAAGCGAACAGGGAATTGTTCAGGTTTCCCATGATGAAAAGCATCAGCAATTGGTATTGACACCATTGCGTTTGGGTCATGTGCGTTTGGAGCTAACGGACAGCTGCCTGACCAATGAACCTGCCTACTTATCCATCTCCGTGGTTAGCATTGGTGCCATAAGTGTACAGTCATTGGATCACGTTGAGCGTACTAATTCCATAGAGGCCATTGTTCGGCTCTACGACACCAATGACGAACTGCTGCATATTGATTCTAATATGTTGAGCGTTTATCAGTTGACCGAGCTGGTTTTCGATCCAACTATATTAAGCATCAAGCTTGATGAGCAGCGCAATTTGGGCTTTGGCGAAATACGATACAGTATTACTGGCAATAACATTGGCGAGACCAAGATACTCTTCCAGACCGGCAAGGGTGATCATCAGGTGTCCAGTGAGCCGTTCAACGTTCAAGTCTTTGCCCCTCTGCGGCTGTATCCGCGTAACTCGACGCTCGTCGTGGGCTCCAGCATTCAAATTTACTACCAAGGCGGACCACAGCCCAATACCAACATTGTTTACAGCGTGCAGCGACATCAAGTGGCCAGTAAGTGGGATCTCTTTAATTCAATTATGCAGAGAACTTATTTTTATTCAATATTTTCGTCGTAGCTATGAGCTCTGCCATTGTCATCGCACACAAGTTGGGCAAAACAAAAATAACAGGCAGATGCTTACTTAAGAACCCAATTAGTGGCAAGGATGAAGTAGTCTCCGAGGACTCGGTGGAAGTTCACGTCGTTGCCCTCACTGCGATGCAAATACGCATCCCACTTGTGCGAATCCGTAGCGGAGCTGTAATGCCCGCTACACTCTGGGGACAGCCGGATCTATCGCCCATGGTGCTGGGCACGCTTCAAAATATGCGCACCACGTGGACAGTCAATCATCCGGATGTTGTCGAGATCTTTAATGTGTTTACAGCAGCAGGTGAGTTGTTAAAATCTTCACCATTTGATGCTACTTGAAGTGTGCACAGATACTGCATTGTTGCGCAGAGAATTCAGCTCAATGCTCACCAAGTGCACGCATAGCAACTGTTGTTCTACGATGAGCTTGTACGGTTGAGTTTCAGTGCAGGAACAGATACGGAACATACAAAGATTACAAAATACATACATAGATTGCATAGAAACTATATTTATCCATAAATTATTTTAATACGTGATGTAAAAGCTCTTTAAAAACTTTTTTCCTCAATTTGAAAAAAAAACAAGTGGGAAAGGCTATAGTCGAGCTCCCGACTATAGGATACCCGTTACTTATTTAACACTTACATTGCATAAAAACTTTAATCATACATTACTTTTGTTCTATTTGTCCCATCTTGTTGCAATTTAGTAGGATGATAGTTATTAACAGTAGTTAACGAAAACTACAAAAAAAAACGTAATATCTTAAAAACTGTGCAAATGGTGGTTTTTCGCAATTTGCGAAGGCGGAAAGGGGCGTGGCAAAATTTTGAAACAAACTTGATCTGCGTGGGGCTTATAGAAATCTGTGTGCCAAATTTGGTTGCTCTAGCTCTTATAGTCTCTGAGATCTAGGCGCTCACACAGACGGACAGGCTGTTGATGCTGATCAAGAATATACATATATACTTTATAGGGTCGGAGATGCTTCCTTCTCCCTGTTACATACATTGCAACGAATACAATATCCCCTTTTACTTATTTTTATAAGTAACGGGTTAAATATTTTGATGCAGAAAAATTCTTCAAACAATTTTTAATAGTGACTGCAAAAAATATTTTGATGCAGAAAAATTCTTCAAACAATTCTAAGAGTGACTGCAATTTGTTTCAAAAATCTCTTCGCTATTATTTTTTATGATACAAATATTTTTGCTAAAAATGACTATTTTAGCCCCTTTTTCCTCATCTTTATACAAAAAGTGGCTTTTGAGCAATTTTTAAAAAACCATTAAAAATACTAGTGAAGAGTTTTTTGAAAAAAGTTGTTTGCAGTCACTCTTAGAATTGCTTAAAGAATTTTTCTGCATCAAAATATTTTTTTTTTAAATCGAAGAAAAAAGTTGAAAAATAGACTTTTTTTTTAAATTCAAAATTTTTTATGGGTACTTAGTAGGTTAAAGAAATTTTTGTATTATTCGAACGGAATTTAAGTGAATAAAAGATTAATATAAGAAACCCGCATCAAAACATCTTTATTATACGCAAATTTGTCAAATTTATGCTGTATGAAGACATTAGTGGCACACTGTAAGGAGTTGGTTGATAAGATAAGAGCCCCTTTGGCATTAAAATCAATTTCTTGAGGCGAAAAATCATTTTCAACGAAAATAAATAAAATTTGAATGCAAAATGAAGAGACCAAACCATTTTTAAAGTGGGTCTGATTTTTGACATAGCAACTTTACAAGTCAAACTTTGCGCGTATATTTTGTATTTACATTTTCGTTGTTATAAATATTTTTTGTTAAAAACTTGATATATCCGTATTATTTAAAAAATATTCTACGACTCGATTCACTTCTAGATTTTAATATTAAAATGGAATCACTGTTTGGATTTGCATCATTAATTGAAATCATAATTGTTTTATTGAGGGATTTACAATGATTTCTATTATGGACATTTATTTATTCTATCACTTATGTTTAATTATCATTATTATTAGAAAATAAATGTACTCCTTTATATCTTTTATATTTTTTAAATTATTTTTGAGTGAAAAGATTTCTGTCATTAATACATATTTGGACTTTCGCCAATAATAATAATAATAATAATAATAAAATTTAATTGATTAACTTTAACTTTACCATCAAGGATTAATCAAATATATTTTATTATATATATTATTATAAATATAAATATTTCTCTAAGATGTTTTACGTTCATTTAATTAATACCAATATAATACCAATATCTACTTAACAGCTATAATTAAATAAACCTACAATTGATTTTGTTTATGAAACTTTTTATCTCGTACTCTCGCAGGCATCGAGTACCAGAGCAGCGATTTAATTTCTGTACGAATTCGCGCTCTAAATCCTGGCAAGGTCATCATTACCGCCTCCGTGCAATTGGCAGATGGCGTCAAGCTGCCATCGACGAGCGTGGAGCTAATTGGTAAGTATATATATCTTTAGAGAGAGTCGCGAATTGTAAACAGAAACCGCAAATTGAAATTGTTATCGCAGTTTTCAAAACACTGGAGCTACTCGCACCAAAGCCCATAACAATGGACTGGATTTTGGCAGCGCCGCGCAGTACGCTTCAGCTGAAATGTAATATGGATGATGCTGTCTATAAGCTGGATGGACAGAGCAGCGGTATTGTCAATGTGTCGCCAGATGGTGTCGTCCACACAAAGGATACCCTCGGCCGTGATCTGATAATTGTAAGTATGTGTGTGTGAGTGTGTGCTTGTGTGTATATATTGTTCGGGTGTTTGGTTTGGGTAGCGGTGAAAATCGGCTTATCTCCTCATCCTTGCACAGACATTGCATTTGATTTGATATTATTTTGTGTTATCCAGGCCAAAACCGTCGACCAGACGCTGCCCATCGGCATCGAAGTGAAGAATGTGCAATACATTCTGGTGACTTTGCAGCCGGACATCAAATTGAAACATCTGGAGCATAAAATACCACGCGGCATGAATTTCGTATTTAAAGTGTCGCTGCATGACAATCTCGGCAACGAGTTCTCCCACAACATTGAGGATGTGAATGGACTGCGCTACGATTTGGCCACCAAGGATGTGGTCGATGCACAGATTGGCAACAATCTGACAATTGCGGTGAGTTTCCATTTAGTTCAAGTTCGGTTACAATTTTCTGCAATAATTTATGTTCCACTCAACGTCATCGTCATCGTTGAAAACTTAAAACTTTTCGCCTATCATATTTAGTCTTGGTAACAGAATACAATATACCTCTTCTTTGTGTAGTTCTGCGGCTCGTTTATATGTAAATTTGAACTTTAAACTTTGAGCAAGTTATTTCAATTTCATTTTTGCACGCCTGCTAACAACAAAACCGCTGCTTTTTAATGCACTCGTAAAGAGCTCTGCCTTCCCACCTGAGCTCAGCTCAGCTTTCTGCTCTCGCTGACTCTTTCAGAAAAATAATGTAGGATAAAAAAGAACAAAAAATCTCAGCGTCCAGCCGCATGCCACGTCTCTTGACTTGGCCAGCACTATTTTCGTTTTATTATACCCTATAATCTTAAGTGTGGCAAGGCAGGCAAACAGCCAACACCAATCGTCGTCTTTTTATTAAGCTAAGTTAGCGAAATATCCTTAAAATTTCACATTGATTAGTTGAAATTAATAAAAGGTTTTTAGCATAGATTGATTGATACACAAGGAGGTAGCTTCGAGTCGAGCAGTCTCGACTACGACGCTCTTGTCTTTTGTTGTTATTTTTTTTTGCCTTTATTTTTGCTGGGCTGTGGCACGTTGATGTCACCACATAAAAATGCAACGATGCGTTGTCGCACATGCTGCAAGCTTTGGCTCTTAAAAATTGCGGTTGTCGAGTGACCGCAGACCACAAACACAAAACTCCTGAAGTCCTGAAACTGCAGCAGCAGCAGCAGTAGAAGCAACAACGGCATCAGCATGCATTAAATTTAAATGCCTCGAGTGAAAACTCGAAACTAGAATAGAAAATTTCGGGCAACTCAAATGGATTTTCATTTCGCACACAGTTGAATTTGCAACGCGAGACAAGCAACATGATTGCCATCAGCTTAAAGGATACAACTGGAGTGAAGCATGCCGAGGATTACATCAAACTGTCTGTGGCCGACTCCCAACTTATTTATCCCACCAAGGTATGTTGGCTATATGTAACTCTATAATACGTTTAGTTGTCAGTCAGTTTGTTGTTTTTATTATTAACGTATTATGATGTGGCAACAAACTGAGCCAAGTTTTACATGTTGATGTTGCAACTTAATGTTCAACAAAGACCCAAAATATTTAAGTATTATAATATAAATTTACTCGTCATTTCTCAACGAATCAAAGTTTTAATTTTTGAACATTAATTAAAATATTTTAGATTACTATCTTATACTGCTTTTGTCTCCTGCACAAAGCTATAAAATCCATTTTAACGTCTTTTCAATCAGTGCAGGCTATAAAAAGAATTGTTCACTCGCTAATAAATCAATTTTTTGTCTTTTCCTTTTCGCATGTGTCAACCAAATAAATCTAAACAATCAAAACTGCGTCACTTGTCTATGGATCCGCCAATCTGGCCAATAAACTAATCGTTTGACTCACCTACAGACAATTTTCTCAGTGGGTGACATCATATGCTTCGATTCACCACTAACCATGTCATCGATTTGGAGCAGCTCCAATGAACAGATGGTGACGATTAATAAAAACACAGGTGAGTAGTTCAGGTTTAGTCGCTTCTATTAATTTATTAAAATTATTGGAATAGAATCAATCGCAAATTACTAATTGTAGAATTTGAATAACTAATAATAATTGTTTTTATTAGTTTATTTGTTAATATTGTTTGTATTATGTCAGTCTTTAAGTCTGCTTTCCCTTTTTTTAATAACAAAATTTGCTGGGTATTTACTAGTGGATCATTGGCAACTGTTGCACTGTTTATTCATATTTATCGATCAATTGTTATTCATTATTGTGCAATTTGCGATTCTTTCGATATTTGGCTGTGCTAATTTTATGACCAAACACTTCTCAGCTTGCATTTTAATGCTAATTTATGCGCTGCATTTCGCTATGTTTGTTTGTTGGCGCTTGTTTGCACCCACTTTAATTATACACACAGCCACACACACTCAAACAAGAATGCTTGGTGTGTACTATATGTTGAATTACAATTTACAATCCTGTAAATTGGCCTATATTTCACGTACGATTTATTGATAACCCAATTAGGCTTATATTTTTGACTGCTTTGTAAACAAGCCAACAATGACAGCAACAACAAACAGCGAATCAACAACAAATACAACAACAAAGATGTTCAATATAACAGCAATAATTCGCTGTATAATTTTTGCATTAATTAACTTTTTGCTATCGCTTTGAGTATTTATTAGATGTGCATTCTGTTATGGAAGTTTAGAATATAGCGCTTAGATTTGTTGTTCCTTTTTTACTCAACGAATGTTGGTTTATATTAAGTTTGGAAGGTGGAAATTGTATGTATGTGGATGAGAGAACATGTGTATATCTGATTTGTAGACATATGCTTTAAATTTCATAAAGAAAAATGAATTTAATAAAATGTTGTACAGGGTATCCCATAGCCAAGTGTACTCTGCTTGCGCATATTTGTTTGCCTTTTGTTGGGCTCAACAGGAAAATGGGTGTTGAAGTGTTGTTGCGTGCCTTGAGCCTTCGAGTGTCGAGTAAAGTGTTAAACACACAGTGCAACGCTCAACGTACAGTGTACATTGACTAAGTTCGACAGGGAATAAACATACATACATATTTAAAGAATGACTCTTTTGACATAGTCACACTATCTTTTTTGTTGGCTGTTCAAGTTGAGCAATTGCTAAATAAACTTCTAACGCAATTCACAACACAACATAGCGCAGCTAAGCGTAATACATTATTCATAAAGTGGCGCCGTCCCACCAGGACCCAATCTTCAGTCAAAGAAAAAGTAAAATATGAAAAATAAAAAGTGAAGGAGAAAAACAATTTTTCACACTTTGCACGTCGCAAGGCATTGCTGGCAAAAGGATAAAGCAAATAAAGCCAGGACACAAGCGGCAAACAGGCATTGCGATTATGCAACTTTTGTACTTGTATTTGTTGCCGTTAACTGCGTATTGCGTGCCTCATGCTGCGATGCGAGCTGCAACCAAGCATTAAGATTAAGTACAAGTATCTGTGTATATATTTGCCAAATATCAATACGAATATGCGCTGTCTGTATACAAAAGGATGGCATAACTGTGTCTGCCCCTTTTTTGGGGCAGCTCAAGAAGATACAAATACTTACATGTACACATGAATTTGTCTGTCTCTGCGATGATGATGATGGCAACTGAAAATGCTGTGGCAAGTAGAACTGAAGAGAGATTGATAGAGAATATGAAAATCAACACGCAGCAGGCAAAATCAGAAGCTCTATAAGCTTCTTCCAATTGCTCTCTTCCTTAAGTATCTTGGAAAATTGCAAAACGCTTTGCCTTGACTCGAAATAGCATTTCAATTATGATGACTCTACTCTACTATCTCTGTCTTTGCTTATATAAGTATGTTTATGGCTTTAACTGCAATAGAAACGCAAAATAAAAAGCCTTTTAAAACTGAATTTTCAATTACCAAAACTATGTTCATTTTGTCATGGATGAACACTTACTTACATCACTTTTGTTCTGACAATATCACAAGAAAATATCAATTACGAATAACGTAGTATCAATTACTTATCGCAGTTGGTTTTATTGAAAGTGAGTAAGGCAATGGACAACAGTTACAGACGTGTGCGAAATAATAAGAACAGCATATGTGACAAATTATTTTGGTAAAAAAGAGTGTTAAAAAAACATAATTATAATAAACCCTTATATAATTTGAATAGTTTACACTTTAAGCTACGTATATCCAAATGAATTCAAATCCTGCTGTGTCTATATCTTTTATAATGGCAATTTTCTTGGGTTAAGTCGAAATTCAGGTGTGCGAAAGAATAAGAACAAAGTGAGAAAATAACGGATTGTCGTTTCCTACATAAGTTTCAACAATTTATAAGTATACACTTAGTTGCCTACATTTAGTATAAGTGTGCTCCACCCATTTTCCGGATCATTTAGACACATCATGACTTTATAGAAGCAATGAGAACGCGGCATCTGGAGATAGGAGTATTCTTCCAAGTAATTTCTTCTTCTTGTCACAACTGTCCAAAATTTTTTGTCCATAGCATCTCTCACTTCTATCGTTACATTATTTATTGATGATCCGCTGGGTTATGGCTCGCCGAAAGAGTCAATCCCTCCTTAACATCAATACTGTGGTATCGCTTGAACTCATTATTTTGCCTTGAAATGAGTTTTGGGACATTTCCATGAGGGTATCTCCATTGTAGAACCTCTTAAATTCAGCAAAACACTTTCTAATGTATTTTCAACATGGTAGTTGGCATTCACGGTACCCAGAACTCCAGCCAGAGGATGAACCACATAGGACAAATAAATTCTCTACATCTAAAAAATTATGAATTGATCCTGACACCGTTTGTTATGATCAGTTGAGCCAAATGTGGTAAAGTTCGCTTAAGATAATAAAAAACATAAGGTTAAAAGCTCTCAATAGCCAAAATTATGATGAAATGACCATTAAACACGCTGGTCTGAGACCGATGCTATAGAAAATTGTTGTCTTTTTTTGCGGATATGCTTTAAATAGAATTGTGGGTATCATGGATCTCAACTTCTATTCTAGAATAATACTGGCAAGTGTTATGCTTAAAATAAGATGCTCCACGTTAAATTTATCCACACTTAAATTATTCAAATCTCATCACAAGTCAAGCGAAGTAGTACTTAGGATCCCACAGTATTGATGTTAAGGAGGGATTGACTCTTTCGGCGAGCCATAACCCAGCGGATCATCAATAAATAATGTAACGATAGAAGTGAGAGA
>JBAMBK010001680.1:0-31267 GCA_037043435.1 Drosophila suboccidentalis | reverse complement strand
TAGTGTTGGGTAAACATTGCTCATTTAGGTGAACATGTTCACTTGCTCTTTTTTTTTAGGTGAGTCAACTCACTCAGATCGCTCACTTGTTCAGTTGCTCACTTGCTCAGATTGCTCACTTGTTCAGTTGCTCAGTTGCTCAGTCAGTCACTCACTTGCTCAGTAGCTCAGTGGCTCACTCACTGCTCTCTAAGTCCCTCACTCAACAAATCAAAAATTTCATACGTTGTACATTTCATACTTTCAATTTAAATCGGATTCATCACTTTATTATGTATAATATACATGTACATAAAACTAAAGTAAACAAATTAAAAATAAAATAATGATAATATATTCCCTTCAGAACAAACAACCAAATTAAAAAGTAAAATAATGAAAGTATTGATTTCCCTTCACTTCTTTATACTCTTCTCCAAAATGAGCTAACGAATATACGCAAAGTGCCGTCGTAACAGAATTTAGAGCGCAAAGGAAATAAGGAATAAGAACATTTGGGCGAACAACTGAACAAGGATGAACAACTGAACAAAAAAGAGCAAAACAGAGCAACTGAACAAGACTGAGCAACTGAGCAAGTGAGCAAAAAAGAGCAAGTTGGAAGGAACATGTTCACTTGCTCACTTCAGGGAGCAACTCTTTTTTGTTCACTCACTCATGAGCAACCCAACACTAATGCTGATGCAAATCACTTAGCTTTGCAGTAAATGTGGTCTTGCAGTAGATGCATAGACTCTTTTCTTGACCGTGTCATCCCTGCGAAGCCATGCCTTAAATTCCTCGCTCTTTCGCCAAGCATCACGGCATTTTTGTTTATATTATTTTGGCATAGCAAAATATGTGTAAAGCGCATTTTTTTCAGTAAAGTTTGCCTTAAAGTAGTGGTAGTGGTATTAGCAAATATCGATAGAACATATGATTAAGTTGCCTATCTTACACACATTTGGTATATTTCGATCAAAACTGGTATATGTTTAGCGAGTTAGTAAACTTTTTTTTTTACAGATTTTTCAAAAATGGTATTTTTTTGCTACCAAATTTGATTTCTTGCAAGCGACCACCGTACTGCAATTCCCGCAATCGGTCTTCGAAAACAGCCAAATTTGACGGGAAAAAATCTAAGTTGGCAGCACTAATTCTATATGTGGTCACACTGGCAACCAGTGCGACTCATTTTATAAAAATAATAGAATATAAATGCAACTTACAAACAAAAATGTTATAAAAATAATCAACTGAGATTTATTCGCTTACAGTAAAGAGCCCGTTCTCGGATAACTTTGAATTCAAACGCAATTACATGGACGCGCCACCGCCAACAAAGCCACCGAGAGGCATTAAATATGGGAAGGATGAGGTAAATTTAATTAAGATTTCATAGAAAATTCATTAAAAATCTTAAAACACAATCGTACAATAAAGTTAAAATAATTGCCAAGTGTTCACTGCTTGCGTTGAATCTGAACTTAGCAATCAACGATGAGCTGATGACGCCACCGCCGCTGCTGCTGGTTGATTCTGTAGTTGTTGTTGTTGCACGCCCTCTTTGATATTTGGTAATAAGAAGAAAGAAACGAAATTCATGATTTTTGGGCGTGTTTTCTTTTCAGTCGGCAGGTTGTGGCTTCCTCGTCAACGTCATCAAGTCGCTGGGCTTTAGCGAGACCACCGAGGAGCGACAGAAGGAGAAACAGAAAATCGAACAGGAATTCAAGCGTTCGGATTTGCGTCTAAATGAGTTGGTCTCGCGACACGACCAGCAACTTACCCAAGTACTGCCACTTTTCAGTCAGGTGTCCACGGAGGTGACGGCCAGTCGTGAGCGTATTCACGCTGTCAAGGAGAATCTGGGTGCTTGTAAGCGGCTCCTCCAATGCCGCCGTGATGAGCTCAAGAAGATGTGGACGGATGCTGTGCAGCACAAATACGTGCTGGAGATGCTGGAGCAAATGTAAGTTGGAGATCCTTCAATTCACTTTGTAGGTAAATGAAATATATACATTGTCCTGCAGCCAGGAGTTGCGCAAAGTGCCTCAACGTGTGGTCAGTTACACTGCGAAGCGGCAGTATTTGCACGCCAGCAAAGCTTTGACGGATGCGCTGGCTACACTTAATGGACCGCTGTTGGGTGTCGACGGATTGGCTGATCTGCGTACCGACTTGCAAGCGCGTCGACAACAGCTTTACCAGCGTCTGCACGAGGAGCTTGTGACTCAGGTTTACAAGAACTCGGCCAATGAGGCGTTCCAGCGAAGTAATTCAAGTCGCCTCAATTCGAGTTTCACGCGCGGCATAGCTGCCCGCCGCTCGACGGATCGCATTGAGGCCAATGCTCGGGTGCGCAAGGCCTTGAGTGAAATGGCACAGGGATTTGACTTGGAAAAGGCTGAGATCGTCGAGGATGCTGATCTGGTCGATCCGGAGCTCAGCATGAGTTACTTCATTGCCATTATTGTGGAGTGCTTTGGCATGCTGCACAAGGTGCCCGATTCACTGGAAACGCTTCGAGTAAACATTCAAACGGAGCTGCTAAATGTGGTGCGTCAGACAACTCATCAGCTGGCGACTGGTTTATTGCTTCAAGCTGGCACTGGTGAAACCAATCCGCTGCTAACACTGCTGGAGATCATATTCAAGCAGTTCAAGGCTATCGCCAAGACACACACTCTGCTGCTCAAGAACTATTTGGCTGTGGGTCAAAAGTATGCCGTTGTCGGACCGCAGCCCTATGATCTTACAGACTTTTGGGCCCAGGCGCAGTCGGTGGTATGTGAAAGTATCAAAATATCCAATTACTTTCTATTAACTTGTTGTATGTCTACCCACAGCTGCAACTGCTACTGACGGACTATTTGGATATTCAAAACACTTCAGCGGATGAGGGCGCACAAACGGGCTTTGCGGAGCCGACAAACAATATCAATTCATATTTTCTAAGACGCAAAGTTCCAAGGTATGTGATCAGTGGGTAATTTTATGGCACATTCATTAATCCTTTCTTATAATGAACAGCACCAAGAAGGCCATGTTCAAGTTTGACAAGTCCTCGCACATAGCCAACAACGCCAGCAGCAGCAACAACACGCATGAGACCTTCAAGGAGCATCGGCGAAATGCGTCGGACGCCTCTGTCGATGACAATTTGGGTGGTAATCTGCTTGGCAGCGGCAAGGGCTCCGTGACTGGTCTGCTTCCGCATGAGAAGAAGCAGCGCGAGAAATTATTGATATGCACGCCCGATCAGAATGTGATCACCAAAGTGTATTTGCCTTTGATGGGCTACATACAGGAAATCGAGAACTTCATGAAGTGCAAGCCGGGGTAAGTTCACAAGACATAGAGTACTTTAATGAAATCTTAACTGGCTTATTTATCTTTCAGTCAACCCTGCAGCCTGCATGACTTTGTGGATAACTATATTAAGGACACATTCCTATCCAAGGGTCACAATCGCAACTTGCAGTTGACCATCGAGTCGCTGTCGAAGAATCAAGATGCATGGCGTACGATCATATCGCCCGAGGAAATGAAGTCACTAAATTTGAGCCGGCTACTGTTGCAGTCCACAGTCATGGTAGAGCGTCGTCTGGTGGAAACCAAGAATCTAATAGAAGATTTGCCCTGCTACTCGGAGGAGCTGCTCAAAATGGTGTGTGCATTGTTGAAAGCCTATCGCGAGATCTGTCAGGCGGCATACAGAGGCATTGTACAGCCGGATTCGGAAGATAAGCGTATTTATAGCGTAGCTTGGTTAAAGGACGAGGATATCAGTCGATTTTTAAAGTATGTAGCCAGATTTATTTGGCTCATGCCAATTTACTTACTTATTCTCTGCTTTGTTCTGCTGCAGATCGCTGCCCAACTGGACGGATCTGAAGACATCGAGCCAGCGCGCACGGCATACGCGCAAGCTGCATCGCGGCAGCTTTGAGCCGTCCGAGGAGGAGAGTCCGTTGCAAGTGCAGCAGCGAAATATCCGTGAGGCCGAAATGCTAACGAGCAATTTGGGAGAAGGCGGCATAACCCAACAGGAAATATTGGCTGACATAAGCGTTCTCAAAGAGTTGGCTATATTACAGGAGAGCATGGAATGGTTCTCGGTTCGCGTCTCCGAGTTTGCCAACGAGTTGCGACGTCCTTTGGTGAACGGTTTGAACTCGGCGACGGCTGAATGCGCGGCGAATGTGGCCATCAAGGATGGCACAATTAAAGTAATGACTAATTTGGCACTGGAATTCGATGAGTTGGCCAATACGTGCCTGCTGGTGCTGCATCTGGAAGTGCGTGTGCAATGCTTTCACTATTTGAGATCCAAGTCGAGCATTAAAACCAACAGCTATGTCGGCTCCAAGGACGATATACTGGAGCCAGATCGCCAGGTGTCGGTGCTAACCAAGCGTCTGTCGGAAATGGATGAGGCATTCAGTTCTACACTTCATCCGCGCAAGACGAGGGTAATTACTATCTAGCCTATCATGTTATTCTCTTATCTAACTTTTGGGCTAACACAGTACATCTTTGAGGGATTGGCACATCTGGCCTCACGCATACTTATCCAGGCGTCCAACTATTTGGAGCACATTGACCAGATCACCGTGCAGCGCATGTGCCGGAATTCCATTGCCTTGCAGCAAACGCTCAGCAACATAACAGCATCCAGAGAGATTGCCTTGGATCAGGCGAAACATTTCTACGAGCTGCTCTGCATGGAACCGGATGTAAGTGCTTGCAGAGATTTACTGATGGTGACTTTAATAAAATGCATTTATTGATTTTAGGAAATACTCAATGCTCTGCTGGAGCGGGGCACAGAGTTCTCGGAGATGCAATTGCTAAATGCATTACAATTATCCTGCAAGGCCAGCGGAATTACCGATGCCAATTTATTGGCTTCCTATCAGCAAAAACTTTCCGATATACTGGGCACTAAGCCCTCCAAGGGTGTTGTTGTATAATATATGTAGTTACAAGCAAGTGAAATGCCAATTTTAAATTAATTGCGCCTTGTATGCCCACTCACACACATACATATACATACATCAATAATAGTTTTTAACGTGTAAGTGCAAAGTATGCTAGTGTTAAGCCCAAATTGATTATAAATGTTTTGAACATGTTGGCATGCACTTGGTGTTGCGATATAGTCCTTTATAAACATATATTCTAAAGTTCATGAACAATATTGTAATATGGCTTATACACAATAAATTAATAAAGAAACATTAATTTCTCCAATGTTTATAAAATATACATTTTATGTGAAATTTCAATTTTTTCTTTTAAATGAGGACCAGTTTAGTCACGGGGTTGCCACTTACAAATATCTGATTGAGCAAAAACAAACAAAAAATTAGCCAAATGTACTAAAAAGGAGCCAAAACTTTATTTTTTTGCAGTTCTAGTTATTTTTGAATTAAATTAAATAAAAAAGATTTCGTTCACAAACACTTAAAGCAATAACACATGTTTCCAAAGTATTTCACATTTTCATCTTAATCTTGTGATGATGTTATTAAATAAAAAAAAATATGTACTTCAACCTAAATCTATACAAAATAACTTATTCTGAACTGATGAAAAAAAGAGCCAAATGATTTGGCCCAAATCACAAAAATAAGTGACTTGCGCCAACAGGAAAAAAAGAGCCAGTTTTGGCGCAAAAACGCCAATTGTGGCAGCCGTGAGTTAACAGTGCTGGAATGTAACATAACAGTTTGATGTCCAACAAAGTTCAAATTGCGCCAATAATTACATTTTATTGTCTTAATTTTAATATTAAAAAAAAAAAACAAATAGTGAGTAACAGGACAGACAAACAAGTTAAGTAACAAGATAAAATTCAAATTTCAGAGTTTTCCATATATGAGCGCGCTGCATTCCAGGAAGAGGAAGAGCTGGAATAAGCACAATCGAATTTCATCGGCAACTAGACAGAGTTGTTGCCTCGCAATTATCGAAATCATCCCTAATATTATTAAAAAAAATAAAAATATTAAAATGCCCGAAAAAATTGTTGAATCAAGCCCGAAACTAAATGTAAGCAGTGAGATTAAGTCTCCAACTTACGATTTAAAAAAGTTCCAGCTGAAACGCATACTCAATAATAACAGCAAATCCAAGAGTATAACCTTGCTCGGCACTTTTCCGGATTTATCAGAAACGGACGCGGCAATTGTAGTTTTTGAGAAAAATGGTAAGTAACTTTCGCCTTTAATAGGAAAAATTAAAGTAATGTATTTATATCGCAGCTTACCAGGAGAGTGATGTGGCTACTGAATTGCCAGCAGAGAAGGAGTCAGAATCCGAGTCGAAGCCAAGTTATTTTAGCACCGATTTGAAAGTTCGCACTGACTTTGTCAACAACATCTACGGCAGCTTTCAGTGTGTGCCCAACCCGGAGCTTTGTGGTATGTTGAATAGCCAGTAATGTACACAATTCCACAATTTAATTATTTCCTCGTTAACAGCCGTGAAGAGCACTGTAATCTATCCGGCAACCGATAAACACATTGAGAAGTATTCCATATGCCAGAAGTACCTCATTAATGAAACTCCAGATCTCTATGAAACTGTAACGCTTCCGTACATTACCTCAAGCCAATTCTCGCTGGATTGGGTCTACAACATTCTTGACTACAAACAGGAAAAGGAACGTATTGTTTTCGAAGACAAGGATCCTGAAACGGGATTTATATTACTACCTGATCTCAAGTGGGACGGACGTAATGTGGAGAACCTATATTTACTGGGCATAGTTCGTAATCGTGGTATCAAATCGCTTCGTGATCTGAATGACACTCATTTGCCGTTGCTGCGAAACTTGCGGGTGACGGCCAAGCAGGCGATTCTGGAGCGTTATGGCTTAAATCCCACTCAGCTACGCATGTACTTTCACTATCAGCCGTCTTTCTATCATCTGCATGTACACATTAATCCGATTAGAAATGATGCACCCGGCATTTGGTGCGAAAAGTCACATATGCTGGATACAGTCATTAACAATCTGGAATTAGTGCCGGACTATTATCAACGTGCCTCCCTGCCATTTGTCTTGTATGAGGGCAACAAGTTGTTGGACGTGTATGACAAGCAGTTGGCTGTGCGAAAAGCAGCTACCCAGAAGGAAGATGATCCGAAGAACGCTGCGATTGATGAAGCAGCAGCAGCAGCAGAAGAAGCCTTCACCGACGAAGAACCAGATGGGGCTCGCCAATGCAAGCGCATTAAGCTGAGCACTCCGGAGAAGGAACCCGCTGACAGTGAGCTTGTGGTAACGTCGTGTGCCTAAGCTAGGTATAAAGTATTATCAATGTGATTTGATAAGATAATAATGATGAATAATTATTCAAAAGTAAAAATGCATATAAAATTGTCAGTTTTTGCGTTCTTTATTTATTTATTTATTAATAGTGTCGCTATGTCTGTTGTTGTGTATTGTTGTTATTTTTGTAGTTGTTGCTGCTTTATGCTACGGGTCTGTCTGTAATTTGCTCTTGTGGCCTCTGTGTATTCTAATATTTGTAATACGTTGAAATACATCCACTGCCATTGAGAATTTGTTATTTCGTTTTTGCTCGTTAATGATCAAAAATTTATATATGTATGTAGCATTCATTGCAAATCATATACATATTTTGGGGGCGCCTAAATGCTATTTTTGAAATAGGTCGAGTTTGTTTTTTATTTTTAATTTTATTTGTTTGGGATTTGTGTGGCAGCTGCCATTGAAATGTTTTTAGTTATCATTTGTTTGTTTTTATGTTTTGTTTTTATAGATTAAATTTTCTAGCGTTATATATTGAAAGATGCCGAATTCAATTCGGTATTTTCAAAAGTCATGCTAAGCGAATGCTTCGATTTTATAAGCTCGTCTTTTGCTTACGAGAGTTACAGCAGCTGCGTGTGTGTTTCAGTGTCTGTATGTGTGTGGGTTATGAGTGAGTGTAGAATACACATCTCGGAAATCTCTAGCCTGGAAGCCTTGCACAACATCGTTTAAATATACATACATACATACATAAATATTATTTCAAATACAGACATACATATGCCATATATATATATATATATATATATATACATATGCAATACATATATGTATATTGGTATATAAAAATAACAAAAATAATAGTAGCAATAAAATCGTAGTGTGTAATTTTTCCATTAATAAAAACAATGCGCACCCCGTCGGCTTAGCCCGAATACTTTCAATTCTTCAATTGCTGTGGCTGTTGTGGATCGGCGTCCCCTCAGCGTCAGTCTGCTCCTGTGGCACATACATCACAGCAGCGCTGGGCGATGTGTTGACAGACATGCTGCTCGTCATCGTTTTGTCTGCATCCGAAATGGACCAATTGCGCTCTAGCTGCTCCAATGCAGCCATCGTTGCCGTTGTGGTTACACCAGCGCCGGAACTTTCCGAACCCGCGCCATCATTTAGGACGCCAGCTCGCAACGTCTCTCCGAGTAGTACCTCAATCTTGTCCTGATCATCGAGATGCACAAATCCCAGGCGCACCAATTCGCTGGTCAAATCGGCTGCCGTATCCTCTTCATTCACCTGACACGTCAGCTGTCTATTCATCTTGTCGTCCATGCGCAACAGTATTGTCATAAGAATATCGTTGCTGTCCTCCTTCAGTTTCTTCACGCTGCACATCATGTTCACAATGCGGCGCGACTCGGTGTCCACAGGTTCCGGTGTAGCCGACTTCACAGAATCGGCACGTTCAGGAGACGCGGCACGCGAACGAAAATGTGGTGGCTTCTTGCCGCTGTACGTAATCAATGGATAGACGCCATACTTCACGTCCTCCACAAACTTTTCCAGCTTGTCGGCGCCAGGCACATCCGACAGGCGAAATTGGCGCTCATTGCTGCCGGACATTTTGAGCTGCGCCATAACCACGTCCGGGTGATTATAGCGCTGCATCAGACCATCAAAGGCTGTCTCGGAAAACATGGTTTTATTGGCGGGCGAGAAGACCAGACAGTGGGCGGCCAGAAGCTTTAATGCATGCACCTGTGAAGATTTCCAATAAATCAATAAATTAATTTTCAAAATCAAAATCAATAAGCAATAAAGAATGAAAATAATTAATACATATATTTATTACGTAATATACCTCAAAGAGCAGTGGATGAAACAGCAAATCACTGGCACTTGGTCGATCCTGTGGCTGCGGATTAAGACATTTCAGTATCAGATCACGCTGCAGATCATTATCCAGGCTATTGATTGTGCGCTGTATGGTCTCCTCGTTAATGGCAGTCGATTCGCTGTTGCTGGACTGGGGCTGTATCTCCAGAGCGGCCATTTCCAAGGCGCACATGCCGAACGCGTATATGTCGACAGCGGCGGTCAATTGTTCCGCCGCTCCATATTCCGGGGCATGGAAATAGTGACCGCCACGCTCCTGTTCCCGCTCCGGCATTTGCTCCAGTTGGTCCAGATGCTGACGGCGCACGCTATAATGCACCGCATCCGGGACCACAGAGCCAATTTTGACCAGGCCATTGTGCTGTATGAAAATGCTATCACAGGTTAGATTGCCATGAATGATGGGCGGCGTGCAGGAATGCAAATAACTGAGCGCGGACAGGATCTGTGTGCACCATCGACGCCATGACTCAAGCGGCAATCGCTTGGCATTGCGCTTGGTGCGCTTGAGGAACTGTTTCAGTGAACCCGACGACATGTACTCCGTTATGAAGATGACGCGCGGTCGCTCAGCTTGTTGTATGTCCGTCCAATAGCGATGGAACTTAACAATATTTTGATGGTCCAGCTGTAACAGATTGTCAAACACTTGACGCATCTTGTCCTCCTGCGTTTTGAGCTCCTGCAGCTGCGCATATTGCACCTCATTCCAAACGACCTCGACACCTTCCTCGGTGTCCATTGCCAGATGCACACAATCGATGCCGGGTACATCGCGCTGATCCACCTCCTCGCGTCGCTTCAGCCATCGACCGCATGGTGACTCTTCCAGTATTTCACTCTCATCCTCTGAGTCATCGCCAGACTCGCGCGGCGATGAGTCCACAGCCAAATTGGGGACACCGCCATCAACTGGACTTGCTGTTGTTGTGGTTGAGGCGCCCACAATGTGCGATGCAGCGGCCCCAGCAACGGCTGCGGTGGACGCCGGCTGCACTGAGGAGGACTGAGATGTAGTCGACGTAGTCGTCAAGTTGATGGCGCTGGCGGTGGCGGCGCCCTGTGTCGGATTAGCTGCATTGGGACTCGGATTGGGATTCGTTTCATCCACGACGCTACCGCTGCTGCCGGCATTTGCTTGGCTATTTGACATTAGGGCGCGGTCGTCGGTTGTTATTCACAAAAGCAGTTCAACCCGCTGTTGCCACTTTTATTGTTGCTGTTGTTGTTGTTGTTTGTAGTGTTGTGTTTGATTAATCTAAGTGTTTGAACTTTTTCACTTTTTGCTTAAAATCGCCGAAATCGTGGTTCTCTGTGTTTGCTCTGCTCCAACTAAACCTGCCGCTACCGCCGCCGCCGCTCCACAGCCACAACTTCTGCCCAACACACTCGCACTCACACACACAGGCACACGTACACGCACACACACATACACAAGCACGTAGCTCACTCTCCGCCACCACCCTTCTCATACAACCACAGCCTCTTCAGCCGTTGTTCAATAACGCACTCTTTGTCGATGAGCCTTTTTTTGCAGTTGTCGTCCTGGATTGATAATGCCTTCTAGTGCAGCGGTTGCGTGTAATTATTATCTGCGCTTATTGGTCCTGATGTGCAGCCGATTTGGCTTGTTTAGGCGTTTTTTTCACGCTTTTAAAACACCCAAGAAATGTGAGTAAATCGATGCATCGATGATATCGATAATTAACAACCGGTGTATCGATATACCGATGATTAATATGCAATTTTTAATACAGGAATTATCGATTTTAGAAGGTTGCACACTGTGTGCACGCAGTGACGTCAGCAATGTGTTTGTAGCTGATTACATATACTTTTGCCATTCTTCCATTTAATAAATTGATAAAAAAAATTTTATTAGGAAATTACAGATTGATTTGAGCATATTTATCGCTATAATTGAAGATGATAAAAAAAATATAACGATATTCGAGTTAGAGTTTTTTAATCGTTCAATTTCATAATTCTGATTTTAAGCACTTATCGCACACTTGACAGCAGTGATGCCAAACATTTTCTGCAAAAAAAGACAAAACGACCAAAAATAAGGGAAAAAAGCTAAAAAACTAAAAAATAAGACAAAAACAGGCCAAATTTTGTTTATTACTTTTTTTTTATTTAATTTAATAGTTTTAAGGCCTCTTCAATGATTTTTGTGTCTTCATTTTCTTTGTTTTCATTGTACGTCGCCATGGTGCCGTTAAACTTAAGGTATTTCTCAGGCAGGTTGTACGAATGGCAGCACGATTTGTGTCGTCGCAATCCGAATCTGCAGAAGATAAAATATGCAAATGCATATAATTGACAATTTGTGTGATTTATACATTTACCCAATTGTAAAAATAACATTAAAAGTCTCTATTTTTAGACGGTTCCTCAATTTAGTTTTTACCAAACTAACGGCCAAAAACCCTCGCTACTTCTGCATTCGACCATGGCAACGATGGAAAGTGAGTGAAAGTGAGCACTCCTGCCTGCAGAGTCTCGATATTTGTTTGCCGAAGATCAAAACATTGTCCCATTTTAAGAGGTGAATTTTGGCGTACTGGGAAAGTGTTTTCGCCTTTATATAGTTTCCATTTTCAAAATTTCCAAAATTGACAGCATAAAATCTTTTTTCAATTCAATTTAATTGAATCTAAAAAAAAGCCAGATTTTCGGATAGAAGCTGTTTGAGATCTTTCCCGGCTGAAGCAGTCGAAAACCAGACAAATCTATCCGAAAAAAAGCCAATTTGGCATCACTGCTTGACAGGCCATCATTAGAGTTATCGAAAATTGGACGTCGGCTTGCACTCGCGGCATTTAGAAATAAAAATTTGTGTCTAGAATTTCCTGACATATGCGAAATGGATAGCATTATTGGACGCAGTCAGTTCGTTTCAGAGACAGCGAACCTATTTACAGATGAAAAGACGGCCACTGCGCGAGCAAAGGTTTGTTATCGCTGTCATGCCGAAATGGATACGGACGATTGCCATTTGATACATTTCTCATTTTTCCGTTTAGGTCGTGGAATGGTGCAATGAGTTTGCCACAGCCAATGCAACGTTGAAATGTGAACTTCTTGCTAAAGTGCAGGAAATCGTGTTAGGCTCGTGTACTGAGTTGGCTGAGGAGTTTTTGGAACCGGTGCTGTCTCTGGCGCACGATCAGAATCAAGAAGTGCGCAAGCAAGTCGCCTCCTTTGTCGAGCAGATATGGTATGTTTTTCTGATCATTTGTGGCACACGTATTTAACATTTTTTACTTGCAGCAAGGTCAAAGTGGAGCTGCTGCCTTACGTGATTAATGTGATCTCTATGTTGTTGCGGGATAGCTCGGCACAGGTTATCAAACGTGTTATTCAAGCATGCGGTAGCATTTACAAAAACGGACTGCAATACTTAAGTAGCCTGACGGATGCCACTGATAGCGCTGAGCAGGCGTGGAGCGTGCTGAGTTTGATTAAGGCACAAATTCTGGACATGATTGACAATGAGAACGACGGCATTCGCACAAATGCCATCAAATTTTTGGAGGGCATCATTATACTGCAAAGTTATGCCGAAGATGACAGTATGAAGCGGGAGGGCGACTTCTCGTTAGCTGACATTCCAGAGAATTGCAAACTGATTAGACGTCAAAAACTACAGGACGAGGGCACCAACATATTTGACATAATGCTGCAATTCCATGGCACCACACACATCTCATCGGTGAATCTGATAGCATGCACGAGCAGCCTCTGTACGGTATGTAAAATGCGGCCCGTTTTCATGGCCCCCGTGGTTGAAGCCTTTCGCCAGTTAAACAACAATCTGCCGCCTACATTGACCGACTCACAAGTGAGCTCGGTGCGAAAGAGTTTGCGCATGCAGCTCCAAACGCTGTTGAAATTACGAGGCTCCTTTGAGTTTGCTGGTACCATACGCAACATATTAATGGATTTAGGAGCCACTGCTAATGAAATACAAAAACTTCTACCTAAAATGGACAAGCAGGAAATGGCGCGCCGACAGAAGCGAATACTTGAGAATGCGGCTCAAAGTTTGGCAAAAAAGGCTCGTCTGGTTGAGCAGCAGCAATCGGAGCAGCCGCAACCGCGCGAAATGGAACTGGACGAGGATGAGATGGAGCGGCAGCGTCAAAAAAGCTCCCGTGTTAATGAAAAGTTTCTCACCGAACATTTACGCGTTACCGAGACGGTGGTCAGTCTTGTTGTCGAATTTTTACCCACGGTGCCCGATGAGGCACCGGAAAAGTTTTTGGCAGAGTACACGCCTATTAAGCAATTATCACTACCTCAACAAGTGAGCAACATTGCTCGTCAATTTGGACAGCAATTGACTGAGTTGCGACTTGGACCGGGAGCGGCTGCTTTCAGCAAAGAGCCGCCCATGAGACCAAAGACCCATACTCAGATGGAGGCAAGCAATGCTCCGGCAGAGCCAGCACCTGTGGCTATGGAGGTGGACAATACCCCTGAAAAGCTAAGCGAACAAGAGTTGCAACGCAAGGAGGAGGCCACCAAGAAGTTGCGCGAAACTATGGAGCGATCAAAAGGAGAACAGACGGTTATTGAGCGCATGAAGGAGCGTGCCAAGACGCTTAAGCTGCAGGAGATTACGAAGCCCTTAGCGCGCAACGTTAAAGAGAAGTTTCTGTTGGAAGCTATCATTCGTATCCTCAACTCAGAGAGGCAGTGCATTATGGGCGGCGTGGCAGCCAAGCGACGCAAACTGGTCACGGTTATTGCAGCCACATTTCCGGACAATGTGCGATATGGCATCATGGAGTTTATTCTTGAGGATGTCAAGCAACGCATAGATCTTGCTTTCTCATGGCTTTTCGAGGAATACTCTCTGCTGCAGGGCTTCACCCGACACACCTATGTGAAGACGGAGAATCGTCCGGATCACGCTTACAATGAATTATTGAATAAGCTCATTAGTGGAATCGGCCAACGTTCAGATTATAAGGATAAAATTATTCTGCTGCGACGTGTGTACTTAGAGGCGCCTATTCTGCCTGAGGAGGCGATTGTGCAACTAGTGCAGCTGTGCCTCGTCGATGAGTTTATGCCGCACGGCCTGGAGCTAGTCAAGGATCTGGCTGTGTTGCGACCACCGCGCAAGACTCGTTTTGTGCGCATACTTTTGAATTATGCTGTGCACGAACGCGCCGATCTTCGCGAGCGTGCGTTGGCCCATCTGGTCACGATCTATCATGTTCACAAGATTGTGCCAGCACGCATTGATGAGTTTGCCATAGAGTGGCTGGAGTTTTTAAATGCAGAAACCCCGCCAAAGAACATATTCTCATCGGATTACGGCAGGCCAACACCGGAGGCCGCTTGGAAGGAGGATACAGCCAAGGTGTGTCTGTTGTTAGCTCTCACACTGTTGCCATTTAAGCCAGAACGTAAGTAACAAAAATCAACAATCAAATCATCAATCACTTTGACACATTGTGACCATTTTATTGCAGTTTATCTAGAGAAGATCTGTGAGGTATTTTTGGAAACCTCCGCGGAACTGAAGCGTACCATATTACGTAGTTTGGATGCACCTATTAAGAAACTTGGTGTGGAGTGCCCGGTACTGTTGAAGTTGGTAGAAAACTGTCCCAAAGGATTGGAAACTCTGGTGATACGCATAATTTACATTCTAACTGAACGAGTGCCCACTCTCCATCCCGATCTTGTTCGCCGGGTGCGTGAGCTTTACCAGAACAAAGTCAAAGATGTGCGTGTGCTCATACCTATTTTAAGCGGACTGTCTCGTTCCGAGTTAATCGCCGTGCTTCCCAAACTGATCAAACTAAATCAGGCTGTGGTTAGGGAGGTGTTCAACCGTTTGCTTGGCATTGGTGCCGAATTTGCCCACCAGCAGATGGCGTTGTCGCCCACAGACTTACTTGTGGCATTGCACACCATCGATACGAATGTGTGCGACCTGAAGGCAATTGTCAAGGCGACGTCCTTGTGTCTGGCCGAACGTGAGGTTTATACGCAGGAAATTCTAATGGCGGTACTGCAGCAGTTGGTGGAGATTATGCCTATTCCTACACTGATGATGCGCACCACAATTCAGAGTCTCACACTGTGTCCACGTCTCTCCAACTTTGTGCTAAATCTGTTGCAGCGTTTGATCATGAAACAGGTGTGGCGTCAAAAGGTTATCTGGGAGGGCTTCCTGAAGACAGTGCAACGCCTCAAGCCGCAGTCGTTACCAGTTATGTTGCAGCTGCCACCGCCACAACTAGCAGACGCACTCCAGCAATGTCCGGATCTCAGACCACAACTGCTTGAATATGCAGAGAGCATACAGGACGAGCCCATGAGCGGCATCACCCAGCAAGTACTGGACATCATTTCCGGTAAATCGGTGGATGTATTTGTAACGGTAATTGATTTGATGCATTTTATTTATAATCAAACTAAAAGTTTCTTTCAATTAACAACAGGATGAAAGCGGCGGCTACATTAATCCGGACAACATTAAGAAAGAATTGCTGGATCCCTCAGACATTGGCGTGATTTCCACGGTACCCGTTCTCACATCCCTGCCAGTGTTGAATCCAATGCTTGTTTCTGCACCGCAGCCTGTGCCAGCGCCGGTACAAGGCGATTTGAATCAACCGCTGCCACCTGGCGAAGATTAGTCTAATATGATAAGTATTAGCATCATTTGTTAACTTTGTGTGTTTTGAAATAAACACTTTGAAGTTTTAATTTATAGAATTCTCGTGTCCATAGTTATTTACAGTAAATCCTTTTCAGATTATTAAAGGTATTTTATATATTTGAAAACTTTGCTAGTGAACAGTCCTCTTGATACGAGCTCAGTATTCTTGGTGCTTTTTAAAAGTGAATTTGGTATACTTATTGTAAACGGTTGGTTTTTGATTCCAAATGTAAAAAATAACTGGATTTCTTACCGGTTATTCTTTAAATCCATCACTTTTGTGTAAATAATCTGGTCTATATTTAGTTTGATTAATTTAATCTTCGTTGGGGGCAATTTGATAAGTATATGACGTTAGTTACCACTTGATTCAATATTCAAGTGCTTTTGTATATTAATAACATCCTTTCTAATTCTCTTATTATTTTAAAACAACCAATATAATATGTGCGCCTTTTATCTTTTAATTTAAATGACTTCTTTGATTCATTTTGCAGAAGTCACCAAAGTTTTAACTCTTAAGAATTATTTATATTTTATGGCTGTTTTGATGTTCCTGCTTATCTAAAGATTCCTTATATATACATACAAAAACATTCCTGATAATCCCACTTGATACACACTTGATGATACAAAAACTAAAGTGCAACGCTTGACCAACTTCAGTTGTTGCTCGAACGTTATACCATGCAGAACAGATTAATCCTGGCGGCAGTTTTCCTGGCAGCCTCAGTGGTTGCTGTGAAGTCGGCGGCTGTAAATGCTCAGCCAGGCGACATTGACTTTTATAAGCTGTATAATGATCCAGAGGCACATATAAATATTAGAGATCGGCGTACAACGGTAAGTCTGTGTTCTCTGTGTCCTTAATCTGTTTTGAACAATTAACTTCACCAGCGTGATCGTATGGCTGCCCATGGATATCCGGCGGAGCATCATCACATTGTCACCGATGATGGCTATATCTTGGGCGTATTTCGTATTCCTTATTCCCACAAATTGAATAACCAGGATAAGATCCGACCAATTGTGCTCATTCAGCATGGCCTGACGAGTTGTTCGGACGCCTGGATATTAAATGGTCCAAACGATGGCCTGCCTTATCTGCTTGCTGATGCGGGCTTCGATGTTTGGATCGGAAATGGTCGTGGCAACACATACTCCAGGAATCACACATCGCTCTCCACAGAGCATCCCCGTTTCTGGCGATTCAGTTGGCACGAGATTGGCTACTTTGATATAGCGGCCATGATTGACTACGCATTAAAGACAAGCGGTCAGGGACAGAAATCCATACACTATGTGGGTCACTCTCAAGGCACTACCGTGTTTTTCACATTGATGTCCACGCGACCCGAGTACAATAAGAAGATCAAAACGGCACATATGTTTGCTCCAATAGCTATTATGACCAATCTAGAAAACAAATTAGTGCGTTCCGTGGGACCTTATCTAGGGCATCAAAATACCTACTCTTTATTGTTTTCCAGCCAGGAATTTATACCTCACAATGAGTTTTTATTGTCGCTGCTTTTCAATCTGTGTGAGCCGGATCTGATGCTGCGGCCGGTTTGTGACAGGGCGATGGATAACTTATACGGTGGACGTGTGAACATGGTAAGGAGTACTAGTTGGAAAACTTTAAACAAATCTTAACCTTCTAACGTTATGATTAGACTGCCATGCCAGAGGGCTTAGCCACACATCCATCTGGTTGTTCAACAAATCAAATGCTGCATTATCTCCAAGAACAGCAGTCGGGACATTTTCGGCAATACGATCACGGCCCTGAGAAAAATCTGGAATTATATAAGACTGAAACGCCACCGGACTATCCCGTTGAGAAAATTACCGCCGATATGCACTTGTGGTATGGAGAAAGTGACGATCTGGCCGCGGTGGAGGATGTTTTGGCTCTGGCCGATCGGCTGCCTAATAAAAAGGTATATCGTATGGAGGACCCTTTGTGGAACCATGGTGACTTTGCACTTAATGTGGAGGTTCGCAAACATCTAAACGAGCCCGTCATTAAGATTATGCTAGATTTTGAAGGTGTCAATAATTAAATCCCAATATTAGCTAACTAGCTAATGGGCCTTAGAGTTAATACTAGTGCGGTAAAATACATTTAAATATCAAATACTTTAACTCGATAATATTTTTTGATTATCAATCGAGTTAACTAAATCGATTTTCATGAAAAATCTACAAACAAAGTCAGTAAGTTCATCGAAGTTTATTTCCAGAATGAAGTTCTGCTATTTATGACATGCGGATTTTAATCTTAATATTTAAAATTTTTCGAAAAATTAAGGATCCACCCTTTGCTTAAAAGTCGATATCTTAGAGCACAAAATTATTTGAACGATATGAATGAATTAAGAGGAAGAAAGATCAAGTGAATTAAGCCCTGTCAATCGTTGCTGTAACCAACTTTAGGAGACGCGCGCTAAACAGGAAAGCGTGGAGGCAAATTGTTCATCAGGCTATGCCCAAATAGCGGATACAGACCATATAATAATAAAAACATAACAAGACAATACTTTTGTTCAATTTAGAATGATTTTTTACAAAAAAAAAAATAAAACGTTTCAGAATAAAGTATAAGTGTTGTTTTATAATAATTCAGGCCTCTTCCGAATTTCACTTTCGATGAGATTTGTCGGAATTGAATTTCTTTAAACTGCTCTAATACCATTTCGGCGATATTCGGCGGATGGATATCACTTTGAGTTGATGAATTTAAGTCTGATAAAGCAAAAACCGATAAGTTTCAAACACTTAGTCTAAGTTTAAAGTGAATTAATGCATATCACTAAATGCTAAAAAGTAACAAGTGAAAACCGGAACAGGCCTGAATATGTTTTAAAATTTGAATTTTTCAAAAACACCAGCACCCTTGGCGTCAAAATCGCAATCTGGCCAAAAATGAATGTTTTGTTTATCAAAATTAGTAATATTTGAATGCGGACATTAAAAACCAAACCATGATCAAAATTTTATTCCACTTAAAAATCTGTTCAGTTTCGACATAGTTGCTTGTTATTTTGAGATAGATCGAAAACTCTTTTTTTTTGTTGTCGATTATTACATTTTGATATTAAACTCGATTCACTATTGTTTGGACTTACCCCACTAGTTACCATCATGTTTGTGCAAATAATCTGTGTATATTAAGTGTGATTAGCTTAATCTTTGAGGGGTGTAGGCGAGTTTACCGATAAGTTAAGCCCTGCTAATTTGATAAGTGTGACGTTCGTTATTCTTGGAATAATTATAAAATTTATTGGAAATAACAATTAGTGATAATGATCCGTATAAACCTCAATAGTATTTTTATTATTGCTTGCATTTTTAAGTGCTACCACTTGAGAGTATCAGTATTCAAGTGCTTTTTGTACTTTAATCATTTACATTCTGATTCCCTTATTATTTTAAAATTATTGACTAACGTTTTGTATGGGGTCAACATAATATATGGTATGCACCTTACTTTTTTAAATTGAAGTGCCTTCTTCGGTCTTTTGAGCAAAAAAGTCACTTAAGGTTTTTTTTGGTAAGAGTTATTTTTATTTTACGGCTGTGTAGATGTTCCTGCTTATCTACAGATTCCTTATATATACACAAAAATTTCTGATAATCCATGCTCACTTGACGATAAGTCTTTAACAGGCTACTACAAAAATTCAGGTGCAACGTTTGACCAACTTCAGTTGTTGCTCGAACGTTATACCATGCAGAACAGATTAATCCTGGCGGCAGTTTTCCTGGCAGCCTCAGTGGTTGCTGTGAAGTCGGCGGCTGTAAATGCTCAGCCAGGCGACATTGACTTTTATAAGCTGTACAATGATCCAGAGGCACATATAAATATTAGAGATCGGCGTACAACGGTAAGTCAGTGTTCTCTGTGTCACCTTAATCAGTTTTGAACAATTAACTTCACCAGCGTGATCGTATGGCTGCCCATGGATATCCGGCGGAGCATCATCACATTGTCACCGATGATGGCTATATCTTGGGCGTATTTCGTATACCTTATTCCCACAAATTGAATAATCAAGACAAGATCCGCCCCATTGTGCTCATTCAGCATGGGCTCCTCGGTTCCTCGGATGGCTGGATTGTAAATGGTCCGAACGATGCTCTGCCTTATCTGCTTGCAGATGCGGGCTTTGATGTTTGGATCGGAAATGGTCGTGGCAACACATACTCTAGAAATCACACGTCACTTTCAACAGAGCATCCTTACTTCTGGCGGTTCAGTTGGCACGAGATTGGCTACTTTGATGTAGCGGCCATGATTGACTACGCTTTAAAGACAAACGGACAGGGACAGAAATCCATACACTATGTTGGTCACTCTCAGGGCACTACCGCATTTTTCACACTGATGTCCACGCGACCCGAATACAATGAGAAGATCAAAACGGCGCACATGTTTGCTCCCGTAGCTATTATGACCCATATGGGTTTCAAATTAGCGCGAGCCACGGGACCTTATCTAGGGCATCAAAATACCTACTCATTATTGTTTTCAAACCAGGAATTTATACCTCACAATGAGTTTTTATTGGCGCTGCTTTTCAATCTGTGTGAGCCGGATCTGATGCTGCGGCCAGTTTGTGATAGGGTTGTGGACCAGTTACACGACAACGGACGTGTAAACATGGTAAAAAGAAGCAATCGGGAAATTGTCAACAAATCTCAATATTTTCTTGTCTCAAATAGACTGCCATGACCGAGCAATTCTCCACACATCCAGCTGGTTGTTCAACAAATCAAATGCTGCATTATCTCCAAGAACAGCAGTCGGGACATTTTCGGCAATACGATCACGGCCCTGAGAAAAATCTGGAATTATATAAGACTGAAACGCCACCGGACTATCCCGTTGAGAAAATTACCGCCGATATGCACTTGTGGTATGGAGAAAGTGACGATCTAACCGCGGTGGAGGATGTTTTGGCTCTGGCCGATCGGCTGCCTAATAAAAAGGTATATCGTATGGAGGACCCGGGTTGGACCCATGGCGACTTTGCACTTAATGTGGAGGTTCGCAAATTTCTTAACGAGCCCGTAATTAAAATTATGCTAGACTTTGAAGATGGCAATAAATAAAAAGCCCAATATCTGGACTAGCTAATCTATATACGAGTACATACATATATAAAGTTCATGTCCTGACTAACTGATGTATTAACGTGTTTTAGCCTACAAGTTAAGCCTAGAAAGCTGGAATTTTCACACAACAAAGCTAACTTTTTGTCCCGCCAAATCACAAACTCTGACTTTTAGCCAAATTCCAATTGCAGGGAAAAAACATTAAAACAGCGGACGTTAAATTTTTCCGTTTTTTTTTCTTAAAAAAAATGTTTTATTATATTATATAAATTTGTTATTCAGTACAATCTTGATAAACCGGAAGCGAGCCGGGGTTATACATATGTAAGTTAAGACTTAAAAAAAAGTGTTATTTAATCTGTAGACATATTTTCACTTTAACCGAAGCTATGTTTGGCAGACTTTGTAGAGGAAATTCTGATAAAAATGCTATAGTCTTTATCAGCTAATTATACACAGGCTGAACAAGTGTTTGTTTCTAGTGACGAATCGAATTTTTTGTTTCGAGCTTTTACTTTTCTTTATGGCTTTTACTGAATATTGTGCTTAAAAGTGCAAACCAAATGTCGAGCTGGCTGCAGTTGAAATTCACTCGTCGGACTACCGCTATGCAGCAACAATTTATTTTGTTCTTAGTTCTTATGGTCAGCTCGATTGTTGACTCGCAGGATTTAGAAATAATTAAAGAAAAAACAACGGTAAGTCTGTGATACAAAGATTTCTAATATCTTTTGAGGATTGACTACTGAAAGGATTACGTTAACAGCGTGACCTTATTATTGAGCATGGGTATCCGGCGGAGCATCATAGCGTTGAAACCGAGGATGGTAACATGCTATCTGTCTTTCGGATTCCCTTTTCCCACAACTTACAGAATGCGAACCAGACGCGGCCCATTGTGTTGCTGCAACATGGTCTGCTGACATCCTCGGATATCTGGGTAGTTTCTGGACCCAATGATTCTTTAGCCTTTTTGCTTGCTGATTCGGGATTTGATGTATGGATAGGAAATAATCGAGGGAATGAATACTCAAAGCTGCTCAAAACACCTTCCTGGAGTTTCAGTTTCCACGAGATTGGCTTCTATGATGTACCAGCCATGATCGATTTCGCAATAAAAACAAATGACCAGGGACAGAAATCGATTCACTATGTGGGCCACTCCCAAGGCACCACTGTATTTTTCACATTGATGTCCTTGCGTCCCGAGTACAACGAGAAGATCAAAACGGCGCACATGTTTGCGCCCGTCGCGATTTGGAAAAATGTGAAAAGCGAGTGCATTTCCTGTGCGGCAGACTTAGTTAGTGTAGATGGATGGCTTGCACAGATTTTGTCCCACTTAGAGTTTGTACGATCAATAAGTTCTTCGTCTGCTTCACAATGTTTCGAAGCTAAATGTAAAAATTTTAATGAAAATCTAAGCTCTGGACATTCGAATAAGGTAGGCACTTTTAACTTAAATGCATACATACATACATATATTCTAGTTAAAATCATTTCCACATGTGCTAAAAAAAGACTGCTGTTATAGAGGCCACAAAAATATCTCAAGCCGGGTCGTGGAAACAAATTCTCCATTATTTATTCAACTTTAAGTCGGGACTATTTCAACAATACGATTACGACACCGTGAAGAATCTTGAATTGTATAAATCAGAGAAACCTCCGAATTATCCAATCGAAGAAATAAGCTCCGAGGTGCACTTGTGGTATGCGGATAGTGATGAGCTGGTCGCCGCGGAAGATGTTGTGGCCTTAGCGGACCGTCTGCCCAAAAAGGTACTGCATCACATTGACGATCCCTTATGGGCACATGGTGATTTCTATTTACACAACGAAGTTCGAAAATATGTCAATGAGCCCGTCATTAAAATTATGCAGCAGTACAAATTGGACTCAAACTGATATACATGTCTAAATAGATAAGCATAAATCTATAAAAAAATAAATAAAATATTTCGTTGGCAAACATCGGAGTGTATGTATTTGATATGACTTTGCGTGCACCCAGGTAAAACAATTTTTGCATGTTCGCTGGAATTGACCACGTTTATTTACATACAGACTCTCGTGTGTTATGATGTTTATACGATTTTGGACAGTTGTTCAAACTTTCCAGACGTGCACAAACATTTGTTAAATTCTGTTACACTGAGCAACTTTCGATTGTTATTCGTTGACCCGAAGACACCAACTCACATACAGACATATTAGTATGCTAGAATGCTAGATAATTAAATTAAAATAAAATATTAAATCGATTTTATTAGATTGAAAGATTTTTGAAATGGAAGTAAATGCAAACAAAATTCGAAAGAAAGGCTTAGATAAATACAAAAATTTTCAAAATAAAAAAATTTAAGCCATAGTATATGGAACTCTATAGGTATCAGAATAGAATATAATTTCAGAAGTTATTAAATAAAAAATTATTTCTTTTCAATAAAAAAAAATCAACTAAGGCTTGAGATATGAATATTTCACAATCATGTTGGTTTTTCATTGGAACTCGTATTAAGCCAATGTTGGCCCTTGTACGCTTTTCTTACTTTAACTTATTAGTAAAGTTTACTAGAGAAAATAACTGTTTTACAATGTAAGAAGTGAAGAGGCAGAGAAGCGTGGCAAGAATAAAAAACACGGAAGCCGTAACAATTCGAGAATACTCGAATAGCCAATGCCCTCTATCAAGTCAAATAGAATTAAAAGACTGCAATTATTAAAAGTGGCGCCAAAATCAAACAAGCAACTGCCTTAATAGCAAGAGCAAAAATAACAAATTTGGATCTTTTAGAAATGATGGAATAAATACCAAAATTGGAGCATTAAAATACCATTGAAAGGGTAGAGTCAAGGTATCTTGACGCACATTTCGTTAAAGTTAAACAGGCGTTGATTGCTTTCGGCACTCGCCATAAAGTAAAACTAGAGTCGCCTCCCAGACGAATTAAAAGGCCAGAAGCAAGGCAAGTAAAAGCCAAAAAATGTATGTAGTATACTTCAACAGAACGGGTAAAGTGTTTCCATTTGCCGTTGTTCATTATTTTGCATATGCTAAGCTGTTTTTATTTACGCTTTCTCCATCTGGTTTTTTCGGGCTTGCTGCCGCTCATAATTCTTTTCTTTTTTTGAGTTTAATTATTATTAAATTTTGTGAAGCTCTTTGCATCCTTTTGATGCCAACTCGGTGTACCCTAAATACACTTTCGTTGTATTTTATTGTGCTCGACAACTGTGGGTCGCCGAGCTGAGCCCAAGGGCAGTAAATGATAATGCCTGGCAGATTGAGATTTATGAAACTATATATATACTGAGAATTTAATTATAACTTTTACAACACACATGTGTTTATCTAAAAAATACAAATTTAATTGCAGCACATAGAAGTTGAGAAATTTACGTAAATTATCCAGAGAAGTTTAGTTACAAAAAATGTAATCGACTATTCACACTTGAATCTGTAACAGAAATTCTTGGTAAATTCAGGGACTTGTTTACGTACTGTTTATTTACTGTAATTTTACGCAATTTTTAAGTCTCTTATTCATGTAGGCAATTTTAATATTACGTATACGTCACGTTGAGCGATTCATTGGCTGTCAAATTGAATTTTCGCACGTATTTATATAATTCACGCAGAATTACGTTCAATAGATTAGCTATATATATTCTTGTTAATTTTAGAAATGGTTATAAAACTCTCCTGCTTCTACTTTCCATACGCAGTAAAAATTATTTTAGTTGTTACAAATAGTTAACTAATTAAATATCTTTATTTCTGTTAACAAACTTCACAAAGGTTTTATCTGGAATATTTATTTATTGGGTTGGCAAGAGGGTCATATCTTAAAATGTAATATGATGTTCTTGGTCACACAATATTTATACCCATATATATCTATTCAGCATAAATTAATACACAATTCATGTGCATTATGCTATTGTATTGCATTTAATGTGCATTTGTTCATTAGATGAACTCAATAAAAAGGCATTCTGACTGCACTGAGTATAATAACGAAGCAACAATTCTGAAAAAAATCAACTGCGACCATTCCTTTAGTAGATGTACTTAATATAAGTTGAAATTGGGTTTTATTAAGAGTTTTTATTTTGGGTGTTACTTGAATAAGTGATTAAAAAATTCAGTAATAATTATCACGAATACGCCATGCATGATGCCAGCATTCATTTAATACTTCAGGCGCCGAACTTTAATCAGTCATGGCAAATATAGCTGATTTTTGGATACTTACACTGTTTAACAAACTAGAACCAAAGGTGAAAACCATTTATATTAAAGCTTTGACGATATAACCTTTTTGTTTCCTACTATAATTCTTATGTTAATTAGTGTTAGGTAAACCAGTAGCCACTTGTATGTGGCCAGTTAAAACCAAATAATATATAACATGAAGAAAAGGAATCAAAACGCTATCGGAAATGTCAACACAACACCTGTCTGACGTTGAATGCCAAGTTGTGAAATGAGGGGAAAAATACCTATAATAAAATAAAAATAAAAAACGAATTATCTTAAACGGACGGCTTACTCTAACTAATCTAACGGCAGACTTAAACTTGCAGACGGCACGACAGTCGGCCATGTTGAGGGGGTGTGAATCTATTTATCTTGTACACGTACTCGAGCTAAATCTGGTGATAAAGTCGACTTCCACACATTCATCCATTCTTATAAGATTTACACAAATTATGAGGTCGTCTTTGATAAGCGATGCTCACATCTCAATTTCATTGTAGATGCTCAGCTCGTGTCGCTTATAAGTTTAGTTTTCCTCTGCGATCTGCTCGGTTCACTTGTGCTAACGGAGTAAGACTTGTAATATAAATTTCCGAATTAGTTTTAATTAATATCCTGATTGTTGAGTGAAAAGCTAGTTAATTAAATACCGTGTTGCTGTGTATCTAAATATTACTTAATTGAAATAAACTAGTTCTTCTGGTATTATTAATCTCTTTCAAATTGTTAAATGTAACTATTCCAGTTATGAAACATAATTAAATTGAATGCTTTTTAAACAACTTGATGAATGTCTGACTTGCTTAAAGTACAGTTAAGTGAATATTATTTTAATTCAATTTACTTTTTTATGTAACAATCAAGGCAGGAATCAAAATTTTATTAAAAGTATCAAATCAATACTTAAACTATTTACAATTATTTTCTATTACATTTATATGATAAAAACTTTTCGCAATAAGCAGTTGAAGCACAGTTCACTTATTAAATATCAGAAATTGTATTTTAAAACGGTTGCAGAAAGTCGTAAGTGGTTGTCATTAGGATACACAGTGAACTAGTGGCAAAAACTTAATGAAAAATCAAAGGAACCTGCAGCAATTGTAGTTTTGCTAAGTCTTGGTACGATTCTGTGTGTGTGCCGAAACTAATACAAAAGTAATCAAAGCTGAAAGCTAAAGAGGCGCAAAGGCAACACGACAGGAAGTCAATAAAAATAAGCACATTAAAGCAACTTGCGGTCTACGGAATTATGTCAACGACCATTGAGAGGGAGGCAGCGACCACAATGGACTCGTCGACGACTGATTCAACAACGACTGTGGGCAAAGCGATTGCTCAGACAGTCCAGTTCATAATTAGCAGCACAACATCAAAACCAATGGCAGCAAGTGGCACAGCCTCTTTCAGCACCGCCAGCACCACCATCTCGACGGCAACAACAGCAGCAACAACAGCAGCATCATCTGCAGCAACAACAACAACAAGTGGCACTGAGAAGCTCAGCGTGAATGATTTGAGCAGTGCTCTGCAATATTTTGGAATTGTTGATTATATTGTTTTCATAGCCATGTTGGTGGTCTGCGCCGTAATTGGCTTCTATTTCGGATTCATCGAGAAGAAGCAGAAACAGCAAAAGGGCCAAGTACCCACTGATGATAAAGATGGGGCGGGTGGTGTTGGCAACGAGGAGCGTCGCGGCTCGGAAGCATTGGATTACTTGGTGGGTGGACGCAAAATGAAAGTGTTTCCGGTCTCGCTGTCACTGGTGGCTAGGTGAGTTACAAACACAGCTACAGATGCTCTACTTAATTGCAGTGGGGGCTCTAGAATATACGAGTCTCATTAAATTGATTGGAGTGGGCATGAGATTGGTATGGATAATATGAGACTTGGTCAGGCGGCTTTGTCATTTTGCCTTAAATTGAATTTTACACGAACTTTGCCCATTCATTTAGAAACACTTAGTACAATCTTTTTAAATTAAGTCCTGTAAAAAAAGAAAAAACCATAAAAAAAATGTATATATATTTACAATTTTATAACTAATGATATAAAAATAAAAAGAGGATAATATTTATGTTAGAAAATAAATATAATTTAAAGGTTCACTGTAAATACTTTGGACCTTTAATCGTTTGACTGCTTGGCCAATAGAAATTGGCCCATTTTCTCAGAAAATCAATCAAAAACTTTCGCCTAATTTCACTTGATTTGTTTCAAGGGGCCGCGCTTAACCGTGCGTATGCGTAATCTTAAGAAATCATATAAAAGCTGGCCAAGCCCTCGCCGCGGCGTCTGGCTGGCTGTTTGTCAAGCTAAACAATAGAATTTTATTTTAAATGGCCAAAGAGCACAGAAAGCAAGCAGAAAATCGTATATATGATAAGATATTCAGTGTCAGGGTCAAGTTTATTATGGCTGATGATTATGCAGATAATGCTCTTTGATATCGCTCGCAAACTTGCGGAACTTTGTCGGTAAATACGAGTATCTGACGCATAAATACAATTTAGCAGCTCGTTTCTCTGCAAAGCCGGGTCCGCGAACTAAGCCTGATTGAAGTTATTTAAACTTACGGCAGCCGCAAACTCAAATAATTTGCCAAATTACTTTTTTGTTTTGGCCCGACCTTGGTTCTGGGGGCCATTCCATTTGACACGTTTGGTCAAGCACCTTTCGAGGCATTGTTGTTGTTGTCGTGTTGTTGCGCTTGCTTTGTCCTGGGCGTATTGTCACCGCATTAATGACTGGCAATAGGATTGCTCCTGATTCTCTTGTCTCCTGTCTCCTGTCCCGCTTATGGTCATTTGCCTCGCCTGACAATTGTTTTGTGCGCCTTTTATTGTTATGGCATTCTGTTTGTAGTCGTTTGCTTTCTGCAACAAATTTTGGGCGACGTGCTCTGAATTACAATTACATGCCAGCATTTTTCCCAGATTCTTTTGAGTTGTTTCATTATGTTTTTCGTTCTTTCACTTTCACTTTCTCCTTCCTCTATTTTTGCTTCGATTTATTAAATAGGTCCTGCATCTGCATACTTCAACGACAGTCGTTGTCAACTTTTAATGGTGTTTTGGCCTGCGAGCAAAAAGTTTTATTTCACTTTAGTTTTGGTGAGAGGCAATGCATTTGCTTACTTATGAACATTAATCATCAGACTGTGATTACAATATGATTATGCTCGTTAAAGATATGTCAAATAATTTTAGAAGTTTATTAAATGAGATTGCTAATGGTAATAATAAAATATATTATTATTATTTTATTACAGCATTAATATTAATTGTATGCCTAAATTGTATATTTTAAAAAATTTTATTTCTGTGAATTTATTATTTGTTTTTATTTTATATTTAATTCTTTACTATTTTTTTTTTTAGTTTTGTTTCGGGAATATCATTACTGGGCACCTCGACGGAGATCTATGTCTATGGAACTCAGTACGCTTTTATACTCATTACGCTGGCCATATCGGGACTTATATCGTGGTACATATTTTTACCCGTCTTCTGCAATCTGCAATTGACTTCCAGCTATGAGGTAAGCTGAACGTTGTCTGATCTCTATGTTTCTGTACCTGTGCGTGTTTGTGTGTTATTTATTTTATTTTAAAATGTTTTATAGCATGCATTGCATATCTCATTTAACTTCCTTAAGCCTGACTGTGCTGTTTGTAATTGTAAATTGTGATTTATTTTTGCATGCAAAATTGTAATTCAAATATCTGTGTTATCTCGTACTGCAATGACATATTTATGTTGTTGTTATTTAAATCGCAATGAGAAGAACATGCTTGACCATAATATTTGGACAGATCAACTAGAGCTGTACTTGCAGATTGTACAAAATCAGAATAGATGCTTCGACTCGGTGTTTGGAAAACAAAGCATAGAACAGACACTAGACAAATATGTGTACACTGTACACAATTATTTGCCTGTCATGTAGCAGAAATACTCGTGCCAGGAAAAGCAGAGCATTGTTTTCGCTGCTGGAGTTGTTATTCCATGTAAAATATTTGCGTGCGCTTCGCCAGAAATTTCAAATTGGATCTGCGTGTAACATAGTGGGCCAGACAATTGTTTTGGCTTGGCTTGGCTTGGTTTGTTAGACGGAAATTTGGTCGTTGCTCATAAGCTAGCTGGCGTATTGGGCTAGGCTACATGGCGTATGTGTAATATTCGATTATGTATGCGCCACGTTGTCTGTGGGTTTGTGTGCGTGCGTTCGTTCGTGTATACGTATGTTGTTTATGTGAATAACAATGAATGAAAAGCGACAACAACAAAAAACAAAACAAAATATTTACAGTACTTTGAGATGCGCTTTAACCAAACCGTCCGTGTTGTGGCCTCGTCACTTTTCACCATAACCACAGTAAGTAAATCCAAGCGAAATCCTCACACATTTTTATGTAATTTATAATTCAACCAATAATTATTCCTACTAGTTAATCTGGCTACCCATAGTTATCTATGTGCCTGCGTTGGCCTTTAATCAGGGTAAGTATTCAACCTGATCCTGATCCTGATCCAAAGCAATCGCTGACTTCGTTGCTTTACAGTGACTGGCATAAATGTACATATCGTCACTCCTGTGGTGTGCATTGTCTGCATCTTTTGACACCACTGTTGGCGGTCTGAAGGCTGTCGTCTGGACGGATGTCATATCAAACCGATAGTTATGGTGGGCGCCGTGATCTTTGTTGTCATTAAGGGCACCATGAATGTGGGTGGTCTGGGTGTGGTCATTCAACGCAATTGGGAAAGTGGACGTCTCGAATGGCCTGAGTAGGTGACAATCACTCAATGAATACAATTAGTCATATCTAAGACCATAAATTTCCAAACAGATTCACACTCGATCCAAAAGTTCGCATGTCCTTCTTCTCCGTATTTTTCACCTATACCTTTTATGGCATCTACAATTTGGGTTGCAATCAGATCATTACACAGCGCTATATGTCGTTGCCTGGCGTCAAGGAAATGAAAAAGGCATCAGTTCTGTTTGTTGGAGGCTACATCTTATTATCCGGCATTTGCTTATATAATGGATTGGTGCTCTATGCTAGATATTACGACTGTGATCCATTGACTACAAAGGTATGGATTTTGTGATTTTTTTATTTGTTACTTCATTTATATTTATTCAACTTAATAATTTATTATAATTATTCATCCTAACGCTGCAAGTAGTTTTTTAAATACTTTTTTAACTTAATATAAATTTAATTTTTTATTTTTTTAACTTGAGTAACATTTTTAAGAGTTAAGATATATATTGTATTGAGATATATTTTGTTGTAAATAATTTAGACTGAAGGGCTTAACTGTTTGATTCACAGCTGGCCAAGGCCAAGGATCAATTGGTCCCGTTGCTGGTGATGGACACGTTGAGCATGATTCCTGGCCTACCTGGCGTATTTGTGGCTGGTGTGTTTAGTGCAGCACTTAGCTCGTTATCCACAGGCCTCAACTCACTGGCCGCCGTCTTTTTGGAGGACTACATCAAGCCGCTCTGCCGAAAGCCCTTGACCGAGCGCCAAACTGCCATAACGATGCGTCTCTGCACTGTCATCATTGGAACGGCGAGTGTCGCCCTGGTCTTCGTTGTGGAACGTATGGGCACTCATGTGATGCAGTTGTCCATGACATTGAGCTCCTTATCCCAGGGACCATTGTTTGCTCTCTTTGTTATTGGCCTGCTGTGCCCGCGCCTTAATGCCAAAGTTTGTATTTCAGTTTGCAAAATGACTTTTGTATGCAAATGTGATTAATCTATGGCTTGGTTTTTAGAGTGCGCTGGTCGGTGCCTTTTGTTCGTTTGTCTTCATGACCTGGCTGTGCCTCAATGCTCAAATGGCCATCAACTCCGGCGAGTTGCAGTACGAGACCAAGCCAACCAGCGTTGAGGGCTGTCAGTACCAGTTCGAGCTGCCCCCAGTAACGCCTGCGAATGCCACTGTCACGGAACCGGCGTAAGTAACGGAAATTTGTTCTGACCCCATTGGCATCTAATTACGGATATTCTT
>JBAMBK010001676.1:0-18022 GCA_037043435.1 Drosophila suboccidentalis | reverse complement strand
CATTTTCGGCCGCGTTACAAAAAGTAGTGTTTTTCATTAAAAAACACTTTTTTAGGCTAATTTGGACCTTCTAAAACCGAATACGAGGTTAAAACTCAAATTAAAATTCACATTTTTGAAAACTTAAATATTTTTTAAAATTAAATTTAAATTACATTTTTATTTTTTAAATATGGGATGACCAGAGTAAAAATTTTCTGGATTTTCCAATTTTCTTAATTTTCCATTTGGAATTGAATACATTGAGTTACAGTTTGTCAACTAATTCTTTGCACTCCCTTAAAAATGTAATATTTTGACTTTAAATAGGAAAATAATAGCTTAATATATATTTTTGGAAAGGTCATTTAATTTTCGATCGAATGGTGCAATTTCCCTTTTTGCAAAATTCAAAATTTTGCTGTTCGACTAGTCGAACAGTGGCCGAAAATGGGTTAAAATAATGCGCGCAGCCCACTTTACGTGCGAATATATGTTGCGTACAGCTTACTTCACGGGAGTAAAAAGTCTGCGCGCAGCCATCTTCACACCAATGAAAATCTTGCACGCAGCCAACTTCACGCGAGTCAAAAACTTGCGCGCAGCCAGCTTCACGCGAGCATAAAATAAGCGCATTTGCAGCAAGGAAAATAACCATTCACAATATTGTTAGCCTAGCGCCATCTACATATTGTGGATGAAGCTTGGCGCACATTTAAAACTTAACGAATTGTCTTTAAATGGGCGTTAAAAGTTAAATGTAATTGAATGCTTAACTTTAATTCCGAAAGAATAAAATTAATTATAAATATTAATAAAAGGAATAGACTGGTACAGACAGCCACAAAGAATTTATTAACATTAAATATACATTATTTTAAAATACTTTGCTTTATCGTTTAATAATTACAGGGTATATTTCAAAATTTGCAAATTTAATGATATTGTCCCTCATGTAGAAGTTTTTCCACTGTGATGACGTCAGCTTGGTGCATCGACTCCACAATTGACCCTGAAAATCGCTTGCAACGGGACTTCAAGTTCCCACAACAGTTTTAATTTCAGTTTTATTTTTTTTTTTTGATTCCTTCAACCACGTCAACACTGCCATATATATATCTCAGCGCTTATCTAAATGCAGAGCATGTTTTATTTATGGCCATTTAACAAGAGGCTCGCTTTCGAAATTCTTGTTTGCCCATGCGATGCAGAGTTGTTGCTCCGGGAAGCGATATTCATACTCAAATATACTCGTTATTGTACTCGAATTGTATGCATATTTTTGTAATTCACGCCGGGGCCAAATACATATTTGTATAGAACAATATGGTGACATACTTTCCACTCGAGAAGAGCAAACATGCAAGCACAATATGGATTTATAAACTCAAATACGAGGGTGGGTAAAGTAGAAAAACTCGACATTTTTAAAGAATTATAATTTATTTTAATAATGCAATTCATCAACTGAAGGGTCTTTAAGTTTCACGAAGTTTAGTTACACTGTATAATTTTGACAAAATTTTATAGATACCACTTTGAAAATGTTTCTTGTTTATATTAGAAAAATTATATTAAAAAATCTTTATGTATAAAATAATATAAATTAGAGCTTGAAATAATAGTTAAATAAATATATACTTAAGAAGCATAATAATCTAATTGTAGAAAGCCCATGTTGAAAATAAAATGTATTTTTCATTAAATAAAGTTGTTTATTCTTACCTATGCCCTTAACTTATCAACCCACCCTCCCAGGCAAGGTATTTGAATAATTTTCGAATCATTTTCAAGAGCTTTCGAATGTGTGTTCTGTTTAGTCAAGTGCAGATGCTGCGGGAAAAACGCCAATAAGGTCACATGAGGCACATGAGAAATGTGAATTAATTATTTGACAAAACGCTTGCACAATGATTTTTATTTCGGTGATTAGTGAAAACTTAATTGCCATAACACAATAATGAATCATTTACAGCTCATCATTCTTGCAATGCCAAATGAGAAATGTGAGATTTTATATACGATTTAGTATATCGTGTTGTAACTAATGTCTTATCCTTGATCTCAAATGAGGAGTATTCAAAAATTCCAGATGTTCGTATCTTGCTGTTCATTGCCAACGGCTTTTCCAAGCGGGGCTCTTAGCGTGGCCAACAGCAGAGGCAGCAACAACATTATCATCAACATCAACTAATTGCACGTGTCCATAGATTAACGAGGCAAATAAAAAAATTAAAAAAAAAACAAACAGGCTAATCTTGGTCAAGAATACGCAGTTGGTCTCTTTAAAGTGGTTGTTATTGTTGTTATACATACAAATTACCAAAAATACAAATAAAAAAAAGATTTTTGCATAATTTATGCGTGACTTGCCGCGTTCGAAAATTCGTTTTACATTTTTCATAGAGAGCGAAAAAAATAAAACTGTTAGGCTTTAGGATGCTGCTCACACAATTTGCCTCCCCCTCCGCCACACACACTCTTTCTCTTTTGCTACAACTGTTGCAGACTGACTCCCCTCTTGCCCTCTCTCTCTCTTATTCGCTAGAGACTTTGCGAAGAGCAATTTGACGCTTAAGCGCACCGACTGCCAGTCACAGACTCAGTTCAACGGCGACAGTCAAACGTGAAGCACGAATTGAAATTTTTGTGTAGCGGCTGTAAGCGAATAATCAGCAGAAGAAGAAGAAGAGAAGCGCGCCTTCCAAAACGAAAGACTTAGGCGACAAACTTGAACTTGCCTATATGTGTGCAGTGTGTGCATTGTGCATGTAAGCGAGTTTTATAAACTAAATCAAACGGTAAATGCATAGCACCAAACGGTAAACGCATAAACGGTCAAACGGGTAAACGGTTAAGCGCTAAACGGTTAACGTTAATCGGTTAAAAATTTTGTATTGAAATTAAGTTAAACTAATTTAATTGAAAATATATTTCCAAAATAATTGTTGTGCTCGACGAAATAGTTCGATTAAAAACAAATGCGCTTAAGCACACACACACATACACACAAAATATGTATGTACATACATAAATAAGTGTTTTTGTATATATGTGTCAAATTTAATTTTATTTGTCCGCCAAAATGTCACTCTAATATTTGTCCAATAACAAGAAAAAAAAAGCACGCGCTGGTTGTACCAGTTGTCTGACTCAGCGTCAGACAATGTCTGGCAGATGGCACATAAAAACTCCAATAGGCATATTAGTTCCGTTAACTCGCTCTACCGGCTTATATAAGAGAGAGTTTCCATTTGAAATAAAAGCAGACATATATAAAATGGCCAGCATAAAAATGAAAACAAATTTCTGATCACGTTATCAGCATTAAATCGCAGCTTGTCACTGTTACACTCTCACTCTCTCTCTCTCTGTCGCTCTCTCCCCCGCTCTTTCTCTCTTTCAAAGTCTTACTCTTTTGCAGCTTTTTTTCGCAGTTCATTTTAACCGCTCGTTTTTGGGCCGCCTTCGAGCTCTTCAACATGTTTGACTTATTTATTTATCTTTTATTTTTGTATTATTTTTTTCTTTGTATTTTCTTCAATATTTACCTTTTTTGTTTTGATCGGCTCTTACGTAATGCATTGCATAGCGGTATTTGGAGGCAACTCCGCGATCAACAATCGCAGCCGCAACCTGACCGAATTTTATCAGCGTCCATGCTGGCTCTCTGGACATGTGACTGCTCCCAGTTGCTCCCAGTTGTCGTCTCCATCGCTGGCGACATCTCAATTTTGAGTTCCATCTCTGTTTTCATCTGCCGTCTCACTCACTTGTTGGCAGCTGCTTTCTGCAATTTATTTCTTGTTTGATTTTCTGTTAATTTGTTAATTTTCTCTCTTTCTTTCTCTCTCGTCTTATCTCTCTCTCTCCGTCGAATTGTTACCAATATTACTGCTGCATTGCCTAAACTAATTCCCATATTTACACTTGAATAAATACCTTTGGTAGTCAATGTACACAGACACAGCTGACTTCAGTCTCTCTCTCTCTCTCTCTCTCTCTTTCACTCAGTTTGGTCTGCAACTGGCCAAACAACTTTCCACAAAAGTGCAAGTGTTTCCTTAGCATTGTTGGCTTCCAACTCAGGCCACAATCATCATTATCATCTTTATTATTATGATCATTATCAACAACAATGACGGCAATGTCGTCGCACTTGAGGCCGACTGCTTGGAGCCTCAAAAGTAGGAAGTGGGTTACTGTCTTAAGCGTTGTCTCTCTCTGCCTACCTCCTCCTCATTCTCCCCTCTTCTACCCCCTCCCCACGCCACCACCGCCTTACTCCTCTGCTTTGTTATGCATTGCGTTGTTTGGCTGCCAATAGTGGGCGTGGCATCGTTTACTATTATAAAAGTTGTTAATTTAAGTGTTAATTTCTTTGTTAAAGATTTTCAACAACGACAACGTTGTTCTGGGCAGGAAGTATTTTCAAATAAAATATAATAAATTAAATAAATAAATTAAATTAAATATTAAATGTTGTTAATTTGAAAGCAGGAAGTTGAATTTATCTAAGCAAAATTTTATTGGATTTATTTAATTATATTTATTCAGCATACTTTGAAACAATTGTTTTTTTTAAATGTTTCGACATTAGTTTAATCAATGCATCAAAAGAAAACTGCGTTTATAAATTTAAAAGTTGTTAATTTAAATGACAAGTTTGCAAAAAACTTTCAAAAAAAGACAATTTTTTTTCAGTCATGTTTTGTTGAATAAAATTACCATAATTCTACTTATAACATTAGTTAGAACATGACATGATTAAAATACGTGTTTGGAAATTTAAAAGTTGTTAAATTAAATGACTAGTTTTCTGTAAAAATTGTCCAAAAAAATAAAGCTTTATTCCAGACAAGTTTTGCTAATTGAAATTAACATATTTTTGATTACATTAATTAGAACATCTCAGAAATTAGATCACTGCGTAACCTTCTGCAATGTTTTCCGCACTGTTAATTAACCTCGTCTGTCATTCATTTTTCGAGTATTCTGCGATTGCTAACAAAGTTCGCGCTGAAATGGAAACCAGATACAATCAAATAATAAAAGAAACGACACCATATGCATAGTTAATTAATCATACGCCCTGTTAGCATGCAAATATTTAGTTAATCTATCGATGCTGCCAAGTGCGCACAATGACCTCAAAATGGCCAAAAGCAGAAATTGAATAATGTCTGTATTAGTTTTGATACAACGAGCAAACAGCAAGCAGAGAACAACTAACAACGACAACGAGCACAACGACAACAACGACAACAATCGGCCGGCATAAAATCAACAAATGCGAAAATAATAATATCAGCTAATTAAATGTAAAAGACAACGCTGCGGAAAAGTCTGATTCAAGTGGTTCAAGCTGTGGTTGTTGTTGCTGTGGCTGACGTTGCTGTGGTGCCGTTGCTGCTGTTGACATTCGCATAACTTGGCCCTGACCAAGAAGTAGTCTGAGAAGCGTCGTACTTTGGTTCGGTTTAGTCGCACTCTGTATTTTGTTGTGCTAAGACTGTGTGTGTGTGTGTGTGTATATTGTGCTTTTGCAAACACATTATCGTTGAAGACAATCGGCTAATGCATTATACGCTTCTACTATTTGCTTAGTCGCAGCTCAACATGATATCTAAAAGACTCTCGTGTCCGGTAATTTTGCTGCCCCCGCTTCTCCTCCTTCTCGTCGCCCTCTTGCTCTGCCATGAGACAAGTTCCATTGCCATTGCGCCCTCAACATTTGGCACGGCCATCGCACGAGCTGGAAAGATTTCAAACACACTAAAGGTAAGTCTGAAGAAAACACAGTTCAACATGACTATGATAAATTTCCAATTACAATTAAGTTTCCTCTATAAGTAATTGGTTTTAATTTATGAAGAAAATGTACAATTCTTTGAGATTCATTTATTTTATTTATTTATTTATTTATTTATTTATTTATTTATTTATTTAATATGAAAAGTATTTTTTAGTATTGAAATAAAAATTAAGTAATATTATAAAATATTAAATTAATATGAATTATATAAAAATTTAATTTTAGACCTAAAAATTAAAAGTAATTTTTTATATTATCATAATTACTTATATATTTAAAGGATTCAGAAGAGATTTGGTATTTTCTCTTCATCCTTGAATTCCATTCCTTGAATTCTAAATAAATTACACGAAAAACGTTAATTTCTTTGTTAAAATTTATTCAGTTGTAAGCATAATAATATTTATTTAATAAATTCATTAAGATTTAAATATCGAGAAGCGATCAGAAAATATAGCTTTGATCATTAATACAAGAAAAAAAGATCAGATCAATCTAAGATTAACAGTAAACGACTATTTTTCCAGTGAATGAATTGACAAGCAAAACAAAATCTTAAGCGCAATGAAATTTCAAAACACTTCGCTTCTCCCACAGATGGAAATATAAAAAGTGTAGTGTTCATTGTAATGTCTATAAAATCGCGGGCAATGCCGGCTTACACCAGCTAATGTACATGTGCACACTTACATATATTGAAACAAAGAAGCAGCTACAATTGACAACACATGAAGCGTGCCAGAGTTGAAATTTGCTTACAACGCTTTTTGACTTTAAATCAAAGTTGCTGTCTCTTTCGCTGTCTTTCTCTCTTTTTATATTGCTGTCTCTTTCGCTGTCTCTGGCATGCGACTTTGACACCGTGTTGCAAATTTGTTGTTGCTATTTCCAAAGAAATCCAAGACTTGACTTGAGTCTGGAATGAACATCAAGCTATTGTCTTTAGTTTCATTTTGGCTTAAACTTAAATTGTTGGAAGTGAGTTGCCGCCTTTGTAGCTGGCTTTAAACGCTTTTGACTGCATTTACAGCTGGCTGTTAATGGATTTTATGGCCATATGCATACGTTATTCGTTTCAGCCTCTGTCTCAATAAGATTTGCCCAGAGCCATTCTCATTATAAGTCTGGTCTGTGCTTTATGAGCCAAAACACAAATATTTTCGGCATTTTCAATTGCTTATTGGCCATGGCTTTTAAGAATCTGTGCCCAATGCGCGTGAATGACAAGTGCTCACTGAATGTGTGTATTTACCAACCGATCTTGAATCTCGTCAGATTTATTTACATCGCATTGCCAATGCCAATTTGGCTTGCAGTTTATCATGCACTTAAACCAATGGACTTGAATTTGTTTATTGTGAGCTATTCAATTAATTACATCGTTTAGCTTGTGCTTGTGATGTACAAATATTTACATCCAAAGATCGACAGCTCGATTTTCGCGAAAGTGATTTACATTTTAAAAAAATGCCAAAATGTGCTTGTGAAATGTCAATTTTATCATTGTTTGACCCCTAATTTTATATTGCTTAAATATTTGACTAGCTTTACAAATTTAATTGTTTTTATCACTGTAAATTTTTCCCATTTTGACCAAACCTTTGAATCTGATTTCCTTGCGGAATGTCAATTCAATCATTGAATAGATTATAATGTCAAATTTGAATGTAAATTTAGTTTAACTAATCCTTGAAAAAATGTGCCTTTTACTCTTATGTACTATATATCGGTTTTTACGAAAGTTAATTTGAATTGTATCTCTCTTTCCTTTTGCTGATGATATAATTTTTTAACTAATAAAAATATTCTAAAAATTCCGTAATTATTGTAGGTATTATATTTATTGCGAGGACAGTATAATATATCAACTCTGCAGCAAATAATATATATAATAGTTGAAGATTGTCATCAGGTGAGCTGGAAATTGGACCTCCCTTAATGTGTGTTTCAAGTGTAATTAAACTCAAAATTGTTATATAGATTACATGATCTAACATTGTAAATTTGAAAACACAGCTAACACCAACTAACAATTTATTGCAATATTTATGTAGCTAATTCAATTATATTCGTGTAATTAAGTAAATAACTAAATTACGATCGAACATTTCCGTTGGCTTCTCAGATAACATTGAGAGATTAATTAATATCAATTGCGAGCGTTAACAATTTAATTAGTAAATAAACAACCACAACAAGAACTTTAATAACAACACAAAGACAACATCTGCATTTTGACATTACATGTAGTTCATATTGTTAATTAATATAAAGAATGCTCGACTGGCAGATGCCCACTACATTTATAGAAACTCTGTGTACATCTGGAGTTTGAATATTTCTATGTTTATACTACCCGTTGGTGTCTTTTAAAAACCACAGGGTATTTGAACAAATAACTGTTACGAGCAATAAAAAAATGAGAATAAAAGCAAAAAAAAGAAAAACTCGTACTTGCACGTTAAAATAGCAACAGTTTGAGGCGATAACTCAAGTGCAGCTGAAATAAAAGCGAAAATCGAATCATGAAAAACGAAAAGCGAAAACTTCAATTAAATTTGAAGCGTTTGTTTTGTTTTTAGCTCAAAAGTCGATCGACTGCGGCCGCGAGTGCAACATTAACGGATATATGTATGAAGTTACTAAAAGATACCACAAAGTGTCTGAGTGTTTGTGTTTTTTTACTGTGTAGTGTGTCCACTGTGAAAACAAAGTACAAATAACAAACAAAAGTATTCAAATAACTCAAAAGTTTTAGTGTCTCGCATTGCGACGCGTGCCTTGCCATTGCGGACAGAAGTTGCAACAGTTGCAACAGAACTTGCAACCTGCAACAGCAACAGCAACAGCAGCAACATTTTACAACTTGCCCTGTCAGCAATTATCAATTATTGCATAGCAAAAACAAGCGACACGGCCACGCCCACTTGATGCCATGGCATGCCGCCCCTATCTGCCCTATGTGTTCGGCAGTGTTGCCCTCTCCCTTTCACTGGGTCTCATTATCTTTGCCATCTGCATGGAGCATCGTCCCGCTCCGACCAATCAACTGATAACGCAGAAAGTCAAGGCGGATTCGGATTGGGATTTGGATTATGCTGAGACTGAAGCGGACGCTGTGTTGCCCAATGTTGAGGGCGTGGCTGGCTCTGCATCTGGCGATTTGCAAGATATTTTTGCCAAAGCGTTATTCCTAGTTGGCTCAACAACAACAACCACAACCACAACAGCAACACCTTTGATAAACACAGCCGAGTCTGCTTCCGGTTCCGGTTCAACTGAAATCACTCTAGATCATTCTACAATTTCGCCAATTGAGGTTTGTTTGCATTTGAAAAAATTATATTTATGCAACGTTTTTCTATTGCCATTGTTGTGGCAACTTTCTACTTTGCTGCATGTTGCAGTTACACTGAGAAAAAAACTATGTATTAATCATAACTTACAACTCGAATTAACTAGTTTTCCTCTAGTCTTACACAATACATTTTTTTTTGGTAATTTTACCTATAAATATTATTATTAACATCAAATAACATTTAATTTAAATATTTTTGGTTTTAAGTCGAATGAAAAATTCATAAATTACATACTATATACTTATAATTTACATATTTAGTTCTATTGAATGTACTTGTGTGAATTTTAAATTTAAATTCAATAGGTATACACTAGTCATTCGTGTTCTTAGTTAAATCAAATTCCTTTACATATGTATGTTGTTCAAATATGGCCTTTTTATTTAAACTTGTCATTTTTTCTCTGAGTGCACTACCTGTTGGCGATCTGCCGGACTGCATTTTTTTCCTGCTTTTTTCTCTGCGTATTTATTATTTTTATAATTCAAGCGTAGCGTGAAAGCGTCCATCGGTCTTTGTTGTTGTTGTCTTTGTTGTTTTTATTGCTGCTGCTATTGCATAATGTGTGTGCCTTATAAATGGCATCATTTGTATTTTACATCGTTTAAACGCATAAAATTGCCAGTTGCAGTCTGAAGAAGACATATTTAACGCCCATTTACAATGCGACAGCAAACTCGCATCTAACACTTACAAAGGGTATTAATTATTTAATTGTTGAGAGATGAGAGAAAATGGCTTACAAAATAAACTGGCTGTTTTCTGCTGTACAAAATTTGTGTTTAATCGATACATTTAATAGTATTCAATTTGTGACTAACTTAATGAATATTACAAAAATTATTTATATTAACTATTTTAATAAATGGATAATAATTTTTAATTTTTATAAATGATACTAATCAATTTTTGACAGAAGACACCTGCAATGCGGGAAATTTAACTTAAGGTAATAGCATAAGCAACAATCAGGATTTTATTTATTTTACAAGTACTGTAAATAAATCTGGGAAGTACTTTTAAAAAATATTGTTTTTTTTTTATTAAATTTTTATTTCAAAAAATAGTTCACTTCCATTTAATTATTATTCGTTTTTTATACTTCTTTCAACTATTTAAATTATTGATGAAATGTTTATTTTATATCTCTTTTATCTTTATAATTTCATAAACTCAATTGGGCAATTTCTGTACTCGTTTTAACAAAGGGATTTACCTCTGACCCACTTCTGAGTAGCTTTCGATGTGGAAAATTTAATTAAATGGATAACATTGCTATCGTGAAACAGTTATAAATAATAATCATAGCAGCTTATAAAAAATCAATTTAAATAATGCTGTTTTATAACCGGCTACACCCACATTAGCATAATGCCACAGATAAAGCCGAGACTTAAAGAGACCCACATGCATATTCACATAGCGGGTCAAGTGTTTGGGCAGACAACATACAAAAAATGATAAATAAAAGAAATAAATGAAATTAGCATAAAGTGTTATAAAATGTGAACTTGAAACTGGCCAAAATGATGTCTATTTGGTGCGTTAAAGACAACTCTTTAACTGTTCAGCTGGCCAACTGGCCAACTGGTTAACTGTCCAAGTGTCCAACTATGTCATGATTCACTTCAAGTTAAAGATACAGATACATTTCAGCTGTGTGGCACACGCCGGCTAATGTGACAGTTGACAAACAGACGCACAGACAGACAACTATGTGGACGTATTATATATAAAAATATACATACATATGTCTGTGGCTTTGTGTTGATCTAACTACGGACTTTAAGCGTTGGCTGCACGTGACTGTTGCCATTGTTGTTGCCACTTGAGAGCTCTTGTTGCCGCCTCTGGCAAAGTGTTTTCATTTTCTTCACAATTGTGTCAATTCCTATACTCTAATAAAGATATTGTGATTCTGCTACAAAGCGTGTTTTAAACAGTAAAGTATATAAGTATAAATTAATTGTTATTATTTTATATTTTTATTATTTTATGTTTAACTGATAAATAAATAAAGTTTCTAAAATCAACAAAAATACTAAGATTGATTTTAAAAAATAACAGATAAAAAGATAAGTTATAGAAACAATATGTATTGTTTATTTTAATAATGTATGCTTTTATTTCAATCAGATGAATATTATATTTTTGTCAATTAGTTTATATTGTATTTTAAATTATGTTACTTACTTACTTACTTATTACGCCCAAATATTATGGTTGATTAAATAAATACAATATAAAAATCCATAAGTTAAAAGTTTAGATAAAATCAGCAAACAAATTTATTTCAAGTATTAAAAGCCTAATAGTTTCAAATAATTGAAGAAAAATAATTGGCAAGTGTATTCAGACTTCAATGAACCATAGTACAGTTGTTAGCTTAACTTATTTGACTTGATATCTTTTGTTTTTGGTATTATGTAAATGGCAATTCAATTAAATGAAATTTGCTTGGCGGCAAGGTTGCCCGTTAACATCATTAAAACTGGGCAGCCCCAAACATAGACAGAGACAAGAGTATATAGAGAGAAAGAGAAGCAGCAATAATAATGAAATTGTCAACCATTAATGCAACAAGCTAGTGAATTGTGAATACTGAGTAGTGAGTAGTGAGTACTCGTTGTGAACTTGAGTGTTGCGCTTGCACAAGGCGCGCTGACATGCTTGTAAATTGCTTTTGATTCAATTAAAATAAATACGCGCTCGACCTTTGTAATTGCAGGAGACGACGGCATGGAAAACATTGACCTCGCATCCCAATTCGCTGGTGCAATTGTTGCCCTCGCGTGCCATGCGAGTGGTGCAGGAGGTGGTGCGATCATTACGGGTAAGCCAAAACCACACACAACCACACACGACGACCTTGTCGCTTTAAATGCCAAATACGCCAAGAGAATCAATCAAAACTCAACTTGAACGTCACGATTGATTCTTGTTTTGGCCAAAATGGCCAAGTTTTAGGCTGCACAGCTGCATATGGCCAACTGGCTTCAAGAACAAAGAAAGAGTTGCATGCCACACGAAAATTTAACTACATATAAGTAGTTCTAGCATCAATGGGAGCTGGTTCTCATATTAGCCACATGCTTTTGGCCATTGGTCAAAGCGATTGCGCAATTTGTTGTACCATGACCTGCTTCTAAAACTCCAACGCTTGCGCTGCTCAAGATTGATTCTAACAAATTCTTGTAAATTCTTGCACAAGTCTAACACACATGCAAATACATAACACATTCACAGATACATTACAAATTCACAGATACAATCTCACATGTGTGATGTATCTACACAATCGCAGATACAACACAAGTACACTCAAACATATATTTCAATTATATTTTATTAAGTTTTTTCCTTATTTCTATTGTGCAGGAAAATTGTCAGAGACTAAAATGTGATAAACAAAACAAATATGTATCAAATTCTTTCAGTACAAAAATAAATAATAATTTATATATTTACTTAAAGATTTGAATTAAATTAAATGCATTTCTAATTTTTAAAATTCTCTTCACTTAATACTTGTAAAATTTTTTGTATGTATAACTAAACATTTTGCTGAAATTAAAAATAAATGCATTGCAACTGATTTTTGTGACTATATAATATTTCAGAAACTCTGAAATTCGATCGGTTTTTTTCAATGCAATTGCTTACAATATTCTTAGATACTTATGAAACACATCTGTATAAAATATTTTTAAATCAGTAAGGGTATTTAAACATCATTAATTTAAAAATAACCTGTTCCTGTTTTTCAATAAACTCGTAATTTAGAGAAGTTCGCACGCTCGACTTTTGGGCAAAGTTAAAGATTTGTTTTTGGTTATTTGCAGAAGGAGCGCGAAATTGTGGCAAGCACAACATTGGGCAAGGTGCGTGGCAGGTACCAGAAGTACCGCTCGGGCGAGAGGGGGGGCTACTACAGCTTCAAGGGCATGCGCTATGGTGCGGCACCGATCGGAGCCAGAAGGTGGGTTTAATCAAACTCAATCATACATATATAATTCTTTTAACTACTGGTGCATCTTTTAGATTCCGTGCTGCGGAGCCAGAGAGATCTTGGTCGGGTGTGAGGGATGCCTCGAGAGAGGGTCAAAGCTGTCCACACAAGAACATGATACTGGACACCTTCAAGGGAGATGAGGATTGTCTGTTCTTGAATGTATTCACCACACGCATGCCCAAGGAGGATGAGTAAGAAACTTTGCGAAAGATCTCTTTAATTGAACGTAAAGCTAAAATATCCATTTTAAATAATATTTTTTAGCAATAAATAAAATACTAAATCTAATATATTTAAAAAAATAAAAAATTATGAAATAATATAAGATTTCAGTTATAGTTAAAATTAAACCTATTTAGAAATTTTTTACTTTTTTTTTAGGATATAAAATACAGAAGCTTTAAACAAATTTTATGATGTAAATTGAAAATTATAGCTTCTTCTAAGTATTTCCAGAATATCCCATCTAAAAATGGATTATGTAAGATATTGCCAGTCACCCACAAAATTTTTGTTCAAGTTTAATTTTGTAGGAAATTCCAACTTTTATTATCGATAGTTTAAATTTGAGCTTAAAACTAAATCTTAAATATCTTATTTCAGATCACAGCCTAAATTACCTGTCATGGTCTGGCTGCATGGTGGTGGCTTCTCCTTTGGCTCCGGCAACTCCTTTCTCTATGGCCCGGACTATCTGGTAGCCGAAGACATAGTTCTGGTCACAATTAACTATCGACTTGGTCCTCTTGGCTTTCTAACTGCCGGACCTGATGCACCGGGCAATCAAGGATTAAAGGATCAGATATTGGCTCTCAAGTGGGTCAGGGATAATATCGAGGCTTTTGGTGGAGATCCCAATCAAGTGACAGTATTTGGGGAATCCGCAGGGGCTTCTTCAGTGCAGTTCCTGCTGCTTTCTCCCCTGGCCAAGGGCCTCTTTCATCGCGCCATTTCACAGAGCGGATCCGCCCTGAATCCCTGGTCCATGGCTGCCAGTTCGGGTCAAAGAGCAGCTCGTCTGGCTGCCAATCTCGGATATGTGGGTGCCAACAATACTGAGGAGATCTTGGATTTCTTGAGACGCGTTCCCGCCATGAAACTGGTTGAAGCAGCGCCCACAACTCTCACGGCTGAGGATCAACGCAACAACATTGGACTGCCATTTGTGCCCGTTGTGGAAGGATATTGGAATCAGGACTCGCAGGAGGAGAACTATCTGGAGCAGCCCTTCCTCACGGAGCATCCCAGCGACATGTACAAGGAGCACAACTTTAACAGCGACGTGCCCTACATGACGGGTTACAACACCCATGAAGCGATGCTTTTTATTAGAAGTGGGTAAACAATTAAATGCTGACTATGAATAATATATTCATGATGGGATCTCTTTAAATTTCAGGACTGCGTAAAAATCCACAACTGCTCGGCATCATTGAGAACGACTTTGGACGCCTCGTGCCACATGATTTGAATGTTACCCATGCCCATGACAGAGTCACCCGTGAAATACGATCCTTTTATCTGGGCAACAAGCACGTGGGCCTCGAGTCCGTCGATGAGATGATAGCGGTATGTAAAAACAAACTTATTCTATTCTTATCATTATTAAATTTTAAGAAATAATTATAAAAAAAAATTAAATTTGTTGGAAATAAATTAGGAAATATTTAACGAAGAAATGAAAGCAAAGTAATGTAAAAATTATTAAACTCAGATATTATAAAATGTTGATTTAAAGCCCCGTAATTTTTTGAAAACTTTTCAAAAACTGTATTAATTTTCAATATTTTTACTAACCAATTTCGCACATTAAAATTCAATTTTATAATACTGTGTGAAAAGAAAATTCAACCGGATTAAAAAAAATAAAGATCATTTAAAATTAATGATTTTGAGCATTATCCAAATGAGAGCTATCAGGTGTGCTACAGAAATCTCTTCCACTTGAGTCCACAGTCAATTCATCTGAAAATTTTTGGTGAAACGAAATCATCACTCAATCCACTGGCCTCCGATGCCATGAGAATAATGTAACATTTTTTGTCCGCATTTTAAAATTTAGAGTTGTCGAGTAACTTTTATTGTTTGTCGCGCCAATAACTTTTACATTTTTTAAGCTATACAATATCAATTATTTTATACATAAATAAAATTATATTAATTAAAAAAGAAATAAAATAAAAACCTAATATTCTGCAATGATCAACTTAAAATGTTGCTAAACAAGCCCTTGGGAAATTTAATCTGAGAAGGGGCCAACCCTAGCAGCCTAGCTCGAAAAGATTGGTGAACATGCTAAAAAAAACTATATCACACGAAGTTCTGTGGCACTGAGAAATTTTCGAAGCGGAATTGCTTTTCTCTGAATTCGCTTTCACTTGTGATTTCTGTAGCACTTCTGTATATTTTTTTTTTTCCATTTTTGTACTCTGCATGTTTTATGTATTTGAAGAAAATTAAATTAAAATTAAATTTGTTGCTGTTTTTCCATCATTTTTTTGATTTCGTCATTTCTTGTTAACACTTTTGAAAATCTCATGAGTAAATCTGCTTCCAATCTTGTTTTAGCTCCTCACCGATCTCATGTTCCTGCAAGGCATTCGACGCACGGCCCGGAATCACGCCAGATATGGCAACGCTCCCGTCTACATGTACCGCTTTGCCTTCGATGGAGCTCTGGGCTTGTACAAGCGCATGCTGGGGATTCCCCGGCCAGGTGTCTGTCATGGCGATGAGATGGGCTATCTGTTCAAATTTGGTTTCTTCAATCTGAGCTTGGATCCCAAGTCGATGGAGGTGCAGGTCAAGAATCGCATGGTTCGCATGTGGACAAACTTTGCCAAATACGGGTGAGAATAAATGATCCTTCTATCGTTTAAAGATCTAACATTATGTATTCTTTGCAGCTCACCCACGCCGAGTGTTGAGGATCCCATACTGAACACCAAATGGACACCAATTGATGCCACAAATGTGATGAATAGTCTCAACTATTTGGATATTTCCCATGAAATCAATATGAAAACAAATCCGGAGCCCGAGCGTCAACGATTCTGGGATGAGATGTATCAACATTACAATGGTGCGGCCATGTAATTGTTGCATGCCACATACATATACATACATATATCACCATGCACAGTGCTCACCCACACACACACACACACTTACATTTACATACACACGATTTTGCCATTTTGTGACAGAGTGAGCAGAAGAATATTTAATGCAAATATCATTGTAAAATTATCTTAGTCTGTAGCAATATTAGTTTGTTAGTTGATTTAGCGTTTAGTTTGTACATAAGTGTTGCAGCATTTATACACAGTTACACACACATATACACACACACACAAACGTAGTTTAAGCCTTGTTCGTGTAACATACCCAAAGCCAACAAATCTTTTCCTTACTTCTCATATGCAATATCAGGTGTAAATAGTCAAAAGGCTTTTCAATTTCAATATTGGGTCAAGTGACCTGACTCACAATAAATTTGTTAACGTGTTTGCTGGCAAAGCTCTTGACACACGTTTTTTTGTATCGTATGTAAAATAAACTACAATGTCTTTTATTGGGAGTGGAAAAGTCAATTCAAAGTGAATTGTCTCAGTGAATATATATTTAAAAATTACTATTTTAACCCATTTCCCAACTTTTCACACAATAAGTGGCTGCTTAGCACTTTTCATAAAATCATAAAATATACTAGCAAAAATATTTTGAAAGTTTTTTTTTGCATTCACTTTTAGGATTGTTTGAAGAATTTTTCTGCATCAAAATATTTTTTGTAAAAAATCGAAGAAAAAAATTGAGAAATAGACTTTTTTTGAATTTTAGATTTTCAATGGGTACTTAATGGGTTAAGGGAAGTTTTGCATCATTCAAACGGAACGACCTTTCCAAAAATATTTTCCAAATTTTTTTTAATGTGAAGACTTGACTAATATAGCTGTTAAAGTAAAAAAAAGGGTGTACGAATAAATGTTGGTCTGAGTGTAATGTCTTTTTTTTCAATTTCGAAATTGTAATGCCTAAAAATTTAGTGGCGCCTTCTAGTGGCATGGCGTGGGTACTATGCAACATTTTGTGCAACATAATTTTACGGATGCCGAAAAGTATGCAATACTATTGAATTTAATAACATTTCACATTTTTGGGCGCGCAAATTTAAAATGGAATTTTAAAAAATCAATTAAAAATTAAATAAAAACAATTTAAAAAAAAAAACAAAATGCAAAATTCGGTAAATTAATTAACTTTATTTTAAAATTAGTTTGGTGTCGAAACTGAAAAAAAAGCCAAAAAAAAATTGAGAAATATAAATAAAATTGAGAATCAAAAGATATCGGAAATTCGAGAAAAATTCAACAAAATGTCTGGTATTTTTTTCAAAGCTCTAGCTCAAAAAACAAAAAAGTTGACTTTTTCGGCCGAAAAAATTTTTGTGAAAAATTTCAGAAAATCTATCCTTCATCGTTCAGACCAATCAATTTGATTTGAGGAGATGATTTCTTAAACACCTGTTCCTTGACACTGAAATTTATTTTTAAAATTCGAATAAGTATAAATAGCAAATGCGTTTTAGTTTTAGTACTTCATTAATATGTTTTGACTTTGTTAAATATAAAAATAAAAGTAAAGTAACAAAAATAATAACATAGAAATTCAGTCTAATATTTAGCCACTTATAGATCATTGTAATATAAAAAAAAATATAACCAATTGGAAGATCGAGTTCGAAACAAGGAACTTTGTCTTAAAATCACTGCGGACGGCAGTCCGCGCTAGTGACGAAAGCAGCACGAAGGGTGCGAAGGCGACTAGCATATATACACAGGAAGAATGGAAAATTTG